>JBAMNC010000240.1:202500-382500 GCA_037902135.1 Cetoscarus ocellatus
TAGTCATACTGAAAATAAGAACTTATGGTAATGACACACTCATGGGTGCCCAGACCACAAATGCATCCCTACCATATTTGTCTCCCTTAAGTATAAATGTATTAGGCCTCTTGAGATGTGACATCCCACTTTCAAGAGGGACCTCATGCCTATGTGGTGCTCACTGTAAACCCAGATAGTAGACCGTACTTAAAAAAATCAAGGTATCTCGTTGCCTTACATTTTTTAAGAAATAAAGCATTAGTTGAGTAAGTGAAGTAGACTACGTTCAATGTACTTGAAGCTCCTAATGGAATGGAATAGAGCATTTAAGTTGAATATACTAATAACAGAGTTACAATAACTGAAGATACTTAACTTAAACAATCGTTCCCCACCCATTTATTTAACTCAGCTTGTTTAGTAAGCATTACTCCATTACCAATTCAACTAAATTGTATATTCTTACTGACCAAACTTAACTTTTTAGTTCCTGAAATTCAAAATATGTCTTTCAATCAATAGTGCTGTGTAAAATACATACACTGCACAGGGGCGTAAAATTGGGTAGGGACACTACGGACACGTTGCTACCAATATCATGCCACTATCACATGGTCCCTACCCACAATTTCCACAATTTGGGGTCTAGTCAATTTACTCCCAGGCAATTTCTACAGGAAAGTCTTTTAAGTACCAGTGTTTCATACAGTGTCTGGCCAAAAAAAAAGTCACCACCTGGATTTAACTAAGCATATAGGTACGAGCCTCCTGTTGGATAATTACTGCACGTGTGATTATCTTTCAGCTGGCAACAACTTATTTAACCCCAGCTGATGCAATGAGTAGCTTCTCATTTCTTAAACAACCATGTGGAAAGACACATCCTGTGGTCATGGAAAAGAGGTTAGTCCGTTTAAGAAGGGTCAAATCATTGGCATGCATCAAGCAGAAAAAAACATCTAAGGAGATTGCAGAAACTACTAAACTTGGGTTAAGAACTGTCCAACACATTATTAAAAACTGGAAGGATAGTGGGGAAGCATCGTCTTCAAGAAAGAAATGTGGTCGAAAAAAAATCCTGCATGATCGTGATCGGTGATCACTTAAACGTTTGACCAAATCAAATAGAAGAAAAACAACAGTAGAACTCAGGGGTATGTTTAATAGTGAAAGTAAGAGCATTTCCACACACACAATGTGAAGGGAACTCAAGGGATTGGGACTGAACAGCTGTGTAGCCTCAAGAAAACCACTAAACAGTAAGGCTAACTGGAAAAAAGGCTTCAGTTTGCTAGGGAGCATAAAGATTGGACTCTGGAAGACTGGAAGAAGGTCATGTGGTCTGATGACTCCAGATTTACCCTGTTCCAGAGTGAAGGGAGCATCAGGGTAAGAAGAGAGGCAGGTGAAGTGATGCACCCATCATGCCTAGTGCCAACTGTACAAGCCTGTGGGGGTAGTGCTATGATCTGTGACAAATCTTGTGACATTGCAGAAGCTTATTAAACAATGCCACAGAAAATTTGTGCTGTAATCAAAGCTAAAGGCAGTTCAATGAATTATTAGAGTGTGTGACCCTGTTTTTTGGTGGCGACTTTTTTTTTTGGCCGGGCAGTGTATTTTGATATAACTCATACGCTTCAGACATTATTCTACAAAAATCAGCATGGGTTATTGCCTTTCACAGTCAAACGATTAAATGTCACGGCCCATGGAGTCACCAAGGCCCTCCCCACTCTAACTCACGGTGCCACGGTGCAAGCAAAACACAACATACACACCACACAATCAATCCCTTATCCACGTAAAACCCTCACAATACACCCAGCAAAAACAGCAACACAAAACACAAGCATTTCAACACAAAACACAAGCATTTCAACGCAAAATCACTTTTTACGTTGTCTTTCCCCATAAGCCATTGCGGCCGCCTGCAGCACCGCATCTCCCCCGCTCACCAGCCACATTATGTTACACAAATGTTGGTCTCTGCTATATGTCCAGCCTCTAACCTAATATCGCTTATTGATTGGCTTTACCATTTCTTACTAACGTGTGATTGGCTGACCTCTATCCACTGTCCCTCCATCTAATACCGGTCGATACGAGAGGTTGCATTTAGTCAAAGTAAGAAAAACTCTGCTAAATTGCCTCCCTGTCTTTCATTATCTCATCATCTTTTGGAATTTCCCCCTGTGGGACTAATAAAGGAATATCTTATCTTATCTTATCTTATTACTAGCCTTTAACTTATAATATTGAAGAAAACAATAAATTCTTGTATTAACTATAGATACTCAGATATGCAGTACAAACATTAATGTCAATCCCTGAAAGGTTTTTTTCTGAATATGATAGTTTGCTTGTTTGTTTGATCAGCTCTACATGACATGAAATAACAGTCATAAATGTAAAACACATCAACTGTCAGGGGTGATGCCCTGGAGCACTTTTATGTCCCCACCAATGTCAAAATGAAACCTATGCCCTTGACACCGCAACATTACATTGATCCAATTTTTTTATTGAACATAACTTTTTTTAACAAACAAAAGAAATAAACTTTTTTAGTTCCTGAAACTCTAAATATGTCTTTCAATCAATACAGCCATGTAAAATACATACATACTGCAACATTACATTGATCCAACTTTTTTTAATTAAACATATCTTTTTTCAAAAACAGAAGAAATAAAAAAAGCCATGGCCTAATAGGCTGTAGATTCCTCAGTCATGGCATGAAAAGATCTTTCTCACAAACTTGTCGATACAAAGCTCTCTTCCTCTTCATCTTCAGTTATTAGAATATTGTACTGCGCCTCTTCAAATTTGGCTGTCAAACTGGCAAGAACTCAGCCCTGTTGAACACTGGCATCTTTACATTTACAAATAACACGTGAAAGGATAAAACATAAAACATGTGAGACAGAGTAAGAGACTACAGCTAAATCCCGTGTCTTTGTTTGGTCCCGTCTCTTTTCTGTCTCAAAAAGTTCAGAGCTCACCATTCTTCTTCTTCTTTTGTTGATTTTCTTGGCGGTTGGCAAGCAACAGATGGGTGCATTACCGCCACCATCTGATGTGGACTGTGGATCCTGATATTTACTCAATCTTCTAGAGTATCCGGAACTAAAAGTCCTGGGATCTATAGGTTAACATGGACCTTTAGTAAAATCAAAAGAATTATTAGCTTCTATTGATACTGACTGTCATAAAAAGCTCTTTCTTTTCCTCTCTTACCTCTGTTTGTGCCCTGTAGTCACACATAGACTAATATTTATCAATCCATCCCTCAGTTATCTATACTGCTTAACCCTTTCAGGGCTAAGGCTGGAGCCTATCCCAGCTGACATTGGGTGAGAGGTGGGGTACACCCTGAACGCATAGAGAGCCATTCATGCTCACACACTCATATCTTAAGGGCAATTTGGATTCCCCAGTAAACTGAATGAGCATGTTTTTGATCTGTGGAAGGAAGCCAGAGAGACAAATACTAATATGTCCTTCAAGTTTACTAGTTGTCTTACTGAGCCTCTTTTAGTTATCAAGCCTGACTACATGTTTTCCTTATTTTACACCTTTATCTCCTTCCAAATTCACACACACCTTCCATCTGGTCCATCTTGTCACTGCATTTAACCCTCTGCTTAGTTACAGCTCTATTTAATGATGTAACCAAGCACAACCATTATCTTTTCACCCCTAGAGCAAGTTGACGTAATACAGTTATGTCTGTGGTAAATAATTTGAGGTCAAAATAGATTTAATTCACAGGATATAAAGCTGGCGTAATGAACACTGTGCAGGATTAATATGGGAGGATGTAGTCTCTAAAATAGAATACTTTTGTCCATTTGGAGGATGTGGGAAAGATTTTTTTTATTCTTGTGTTTTTCTGTACACAAGGAGAGAAGTGGATAATCATAACTGTTAATAAAAGGTTGTTAAAATAATGCATTAATGCAAAATAAATTACAATAATTTTTCAAACTAATTTGAGTCAGTCATGTTTCCTATTGGAAGTTCTTACGCGTTATCCTGAGTATTTACCTGTTATCATCTGCAAACTAGTCAAAGGTCTTTGCACACTGAAGATGTTTTTACTGATGCCTTTTTTGTATCTTGTATTTTTTAAAAGAGTGAGTCTGATTTGTTTCTTTTTTTTCACTGTGAAAACTTGCAGAATGAGAAGAAATATTGGAGAGCTGTGAAACAGTAATGTTTTTCTTTTAAAAAATAAAAAGCAATCAATTGGTTCATCTGTCCTTACAGAGCCATTTCAATGTGCCAGGTTACTAAAACTGCTAAAAGGCTTGATAGAGAGCAAGAATGGGTCCTTAAAGTTCAGTCTGCCATGCCTTATGTAATGGTGAGCACAAATTTTGGCCTTATCATGTTCTGTTTTTTAAATGGAACCATGATGTGTTTATGTTTTCAGTATGTGACACATAATAAGAGCAAGAGACAGGGAGAAGAAACCATGCAACCATGGCTGTCTCTGCAGTCGCACCTGGGAATATCACAAGTCTCTCTAAAACTGCTGGATGAACAAAGGAGAAATAAATAAGTGCTCTGATATCACAAACCTCAACATATGCATTTCCAACATTATTGGGTAAGTTACTGGCAAAAATTGCCCTATCTCCAGAGGCTAATTAATCCTTGAAAAAAAATCCAGGATCTGTCATGGTTTGTAAAAAACTAAATAAAGAAAAAGAAGAAGCTGAACCCAGATGCAGACACAAACAAAATATATATATATATATTTTAACCAAAAAAAAAATACAAAAAGTCTTTTACAACAATACAAAAATCAAACAAACTGTCTACAAAGAAGAACACAAGGAGCACAGGAAACTTGGTAGGGAGAGGTGGCACTAAAGGCATATGAACAGATGAAGACAAGAGGGAACACGGAGACTATATACAAGGCATACTCATGGCAGGATCCACATCAGATCACCACCAAATCTACTCACTTACCCTTGTACCATGACCTACATTTCTGATAATGTAATCAAAAATCTTTGGAGAACTTCTCAAGTTATAAGCAAAAATGTGGAAAACTGACCCATCTTGCAATGTCAGTTAATACTTCAAAAAATCTTGGATCTGTATCCATCAGCACCAGAATCAAATCACTTCATCCTTGTACTATTTATTTATTTGTTTGTTTTATAACATAGTTAAGGTGCTATTTGCATTTTAATACTGAACAATGTAGATGTTGATGAAAATATGTTGTGAAGTGACATTGAAAAGATAAGCAAAGTAACGGGCAGACAGTGGTTTCCCTCGGCTATGGTAGGAAAGAGTGATGATAAAAATGTTGGGCTGAAGAAAGAGAGGGAGAGAGAAATAGGTAAGAGGAGATAGAAAGGAGGGAGGCAGGACACCAAGAGGATAGAAAGAACAGAGGAGAGACAGATAGAGGTAAGACTGAGACAAAGGGTTTGAGACAGGGGACTAGGAATTGTTGTAGGGTGGAGGGATGGAGACCGTGACTGCGGTTGCAGTGGTTACTCCACGCACTATCTGACTCCTGCATGCACACAGCCTGGGTCACAGGGTCCGCACACCATCCGCGCACACACTCAGGAAACATGACAGCTTACTGTGCATTCACTATAACTGACATAAAGTTAAAAACAGGGAGACAGCCCGAGAGGGGAAAAAAGAAGGGAGTGGAGGGGAAAGTGTTGAAAGTGGCAGAAAGTGGAGTGAGTAAAGATTGAAAAGTCAAGAGAGGTCAGGAGTATCTGTGCGGCTCCTCATCCATCTGTTAAATGTGATAGAACTTGTTTCAAGTGGTTTCAAGCAGCAGAGGAATGTTTTCGTGTCAGAAATTATGATCCCAAAAAACTCTCCTTTATGTCTGTCCCTTTGCAGAGCAGTGGTTGAATGCCTCAGGCTTTACTCATTTGGGCTAAATTTTGGGCTAAGGATTAATGTAAATAGCACGGCTGTATGATACTCCATCCATGTTTACTGCTCTCTTTCAGTTCTTTTCTTGTCTTTTGTTTCTGTATTATCTCCAAATTTCTCCTTGTGCTCCACAGTAAAAAGTACTATATCATTTTGTCTGAATCTTTATTTTATTGAGGCTCTTAGTTCTTTTTACTAAGTTGTCATAAATTTCTGTAAAATCATATGTCTAGTTTTTACAAGGCAGCATTTTCCTGCTTTGTAGGCCTGGATTAGAGTAAGAAGACTTTAAAATCTTAACCATATTTCCAGGCTGTGCTCGAGGTCTTAGAGCAGTGGTCCTCAACAATTTTTGTACCACAGCCCAGCTTTAAATAATACAATATTGTCCTGGACCAATGTGACTAGGGATGGGAATTGATAAGATTTTATCAATACCAATGCTATTAACAATCCTGCTAATCGATCCAATTCTTTAACGATTCTCTTATTGATTCCTGCAGGTTTTCCGTGTGGGCAAATGTTGGCCTGTAGATTTTCAGTGGCAACAATGTCAAACACATGTCACAGCATAGATAACTGCTTCTGCAAGTTGCTGGTGTTTCCACTCACTTAAGGTTGTGCAGTAGGCGCCTTTCGTAAAAAATTAAGCCACAATTCTGACCGCTTCTGAACCCCGTCAGTGAAAGGAATTGATAAGGGAATTGATTAGCAAAAAGACTCATGATATCGATACTTTGATGGAGCTGTTAACGTTTCTCAACTGGAATTGTTTTTTTGATTACCATCCCTAAATGTGACAATCTTACAATTTCATTAACCCTTGGGTACCGCACTAAAAACACACCCTTTCATCCTGTTTTGGCTGTTAACAGCCACTTGCTTTAGCTGCTGTAAAAACATATAAAAAAATAAATGAATAAATAGATAAAATGACAGATTTTCAATTTATAAAAATGATGGGAGGCTGGAGATTTTTTACGTGCTATCACACTCTTGGATATGTGAAAGATTAATAAAAACATTGGCTTTGATACATTAATAGTTTTTGCGGAGCCTCAGAATTTAATTTTTACTCATTTGGTCCTGTTTTGGCTGTTAACAGCCACTGACTTAAGCTGTTGTAAAAACATATCAGATAAATATTTTCTTCAACTTTTTTTGCTCAAACCTCTTCATCAAACTCAGCCCTGATCAAAAATATTGATTTTATTTTATTTATTTTTTTTAAATATGGATTTTAACCCTTAACCTAATTCCATAGGGGATGTCACTGAATTGATGGAAAGAAAAAAAAAAACAAAAAAAAAAAAACAGATTTTAGATATAAAAAATGATCAGAGGCTGGAGATTTTTTACACGCTATCACACTTTTGGATCTGTCAAAGATTAGTAAAAACATTAACTTTGATGGATTATTATTTTTTGCACAGCATCAGATTTTATTTTTTCTCCCCACTGACTCCCATTAAAACCATGTATTTTTTCCCCCAAATCAGTGACCCATGGCATTTAAAAGGTAAAAAGGGTACAAATCCATATATACATTTACATATATATATTTAAATATTCAATATTTTTGATCAGGACTGAGCTTGATAAGGAGATTTGAGCAAAAAAAGTTGAAAAAAATATTTATCTGATAAGTTATTATATAGCAGTGTTTAGTTGCTTCTAACAGCTAAAACAGAACCAAAAAAGTAAAATCTGATTCTGCACAAAAATTAATGACGCATCAAAGCCAGTGTTTTTACTAATGACATATCCAAGAGTGTGACAGCACATAAAAAATCTTCAGTCTCCTATAATTTGTTTTTGGAAAATCAGTTATTTTGTGTGTGTGTTTTTTCCCCACCAAATCAAGGACATCACTTGTGAAATTGGAATTTTAAAGGGTTTCAAATCCATACTTAAAAAAAAAAAATGTAATAGTTCTGATCAGGACTGATCTTGATGAAGAGATTTGAGTAGAAAAAAAATGGAAAAAAAAATTTATCTGATTAATTTACAGCAGCCAAAGTTAGTGGCTGTTAACAGCCACAACAGGACAAAAGGGTAGTTGATTTGTCCACAGTGTATTTTTGATCTTTTAAAATTTTTGAAATCACATTTTCAAAATTTATGTAAAATTAAGGTTCCTCGTCAAAAATTATTTCACTCTCTCAAATAGAGTGAAAGTTAAGGTCAAATAAGTCGTAAATATCACCCACTAGTGGCTGCAAACAGCCACAGATATCCAAGGGATAAGCAAATGCTTTTGACCAAAGCAACAACCAGCCTTCACACACTTCTCTGAGAGCATCACACTCACAAGTTTGAAGTGTGTTTCCTATTTATTGCTAATTTGAGGAAGCAATTTTTTTGGCGTAAAGCCAGATGCAGGGTGCAAACAGGATGGATTATGTGCCTTTATTGAACAGTGTGTATTGGAAAAATCATGAATGTCGGATATCATTCGCTTTTCTGTTTACACGACAGGTTCCATTGCAAAATTCTTGATACAAAACTGACAGGATTGGAAAGATTTATGTCTATATAGGCCTGCTTAATGTATATAAAACTAGAAAAGCACTCAGAGAGCGCAGACCTCCACCAAGGTGATCCGGATCAGTCCCAAAATTTAATCAGTTCTTCCATATCCCATTTCCAACAATTCCTAAAAAATTTCATCCAAATCCGTTCAGAACTTTTCAAGTTATTTTAAACACAAACAAACAAACAGACAGACAGACAGATAAACTCCGGCAAAAACATAACCTCCTTGGCAGAGGTAACAACTGTCGGTTGTAAAAAAAAAAATTCTCATTTTCTCTCTGTTTTGTTTTCATAATACATACTGGACAGTCAATCTTAATGTCTGTTTGCACAATTATCAGTGCATTCATTAGTGTGTTTACAGATATAAATGTAGCTCTGTGTTGCAAGAGAACCTCTGGATGTGTGAGGGTTTTTCTTATGCCTTGAAGTATGATGCAAACAGAAAAAGGGTAGTCATTTTTCACATCCTTAAAACAAGAACATGCCAGCATTACACCTGTCCACTCCTCATTTGTAGACATACAGGCCCCTGGGCACATACAGGAGTGCATGTTCATTGCTTTCCAGGCAGCATGAGCCTTAAGCATAAAATAACATCTGCATCAGGAGTAAAACTAACTTATTAACTAACTAACACTGGCAACACAAAACCTCCTGGGTAGAGGTAAAAAAAAATAATAATGTGCAAAAGGTTAAGTGACACCCTCCCTTCTAACATTTTTTTTCTTTTGACAGCTTTCTTTAAAATCTATACAAAGGAGTAAAGTAAATCACCATAGGTTTTGTTTTCCAAAATGAGGAGGTAAAGAAGTACAGTATGTTCACTTACTATCATGGCAAAACTGAAAAAAGGTGAAATGAAAAAATGTATGTCCCCCTCAGGATTATGTCTCATAAACTCTTTGCCACTTTTTTTAGGCACAGATTCATGAGCAACAGAAAACCATCTCCCTATAGCCCCCTTCACACCGGCGCGGCAACGCGTCGCCTCCAGTCATTTTAATGAGGGACGGGCGGCAGACAGGAAGCTGTTTTAATCGTGGCGGTAGGACCCCAAAGCGGTTGCCACCCACATGAACACGCACAGATTTTGCCCTACTGCTCAGAGTCCAGCGTGTTGAACTTCCAGGTGGCAGCCACCTGGCAGCAGTCAATCACATTGAAGAAGGGAGAGATCCCGGATATAGCAGGCTTTGCAGCTGCTTCGCGGGTCAAAGCAAACAGTGGAGGGGCTCTACAACTCGGCTTTACCTTCGTTTAAAGATAACCAAAAGAAAAACTGGGCATGGGACAACATTATTAACAGTATTTTTGGAGGGGGAGTGTTGTGAAGGACTTTTGGGCAGGTTCTGTTGTGACGTTCACTGAATCACCTCTACGTCACTGCTGCTTCGTACCCCATGCTCATACCGTGGCAGTAGCAGCCGCTTTAAAAAATGCTCTGCATTTCGGGGGACTCCGCCGGCAGGGAGGCGGGTTTTAGGGTAGTTCCTGTGCGGGGGTGTGAAAGGGGCTTGACCCACTCTTGGGTCTCAACCCACCAGTTGAGAACCACTGTATGAGGTGATGTTAGCAAAGACTTTGGGGATTTCCACTCTACATTTTGTTTCATTCATTATAAAAGAGATCTCTGAAATGACCCTAAAGCTTTACTTTAAAATGAGACTTGATTTTGGAGTGGAGCTTGTGTTTGATGTTTGCGTGTGCGCACAAAGATTATATCAGCATGACGTGGAAAAATGGAATATGCCTGCTGATGAGGTAGCAGCCGCTCAAACTCACACGCACAACACACTCGCAAACACACACCATGCTGTGCACACACACTCTTCACTTTCCTTAAAAGCAGCCTGGCGTGTGAGAGAGAGAGAGAGTGCTCCCAGATTTTCCCATCATTCCTCCCTGTAATCCCCCCAGACCTCCTTCTGAGGGCTGAATTTGCACGCTCACACTCCCAGGGGGGTCACACACATGCCAGCGCACACAAACACAGACAAATACACACACGTGCGTACACCAGCTCAAAGTTGATTTTAAAAGTTCTTGTACACTACCTTTGCAGGGGTGTGCTTGTTTTGGTAATCAGAGAGCCCAAATTACATCTGACAGTGGGATGTAGACACGCAAGCACTCAAACCCTCACACACCAACACAAACACACTCTGCATGCGTTAGCAGTTTGTTACATATTAAAAAGGCTTCATAAAACTGTCCAATCCTCAGTTCCAGAGGATACATTACCAGCTTAGACTGAGCTGAAATACTGCAGTGTAGTTCATAATGCGTGTTTAACACAAACAGCCTCTTAAGCTTCATATCTCCCCTGAATCCCATCTTTTACAAGACGTGATCATTTTTAAATGAGCTTCAGGAGTCAGATCTTGGCATCGAACTTGCAACTCTTGGGGTTAGTTCATGCATGGCTGTCTGTCTGCATCTATTTTTGTATTTCTCTATGTGTGTGTATGTGTGTGTGTGTGTGGTGAGTAGGCTGATGTGATTAGCCAGAGCCAGTGGAGTGAATAATATTGTGTCTGCCCCGACGAGGAAGAGATGGAATGTAGCTGCTCTTTATTATACTGTAGATCATCTGCTCCTCTACCAGATAAACACACAGTCGAGTGTGCACGCTTCAGATGCACAGACAGCAGCTAACACGCTTTTTACACAGATGGGCCCACTTATGCACACAAAATGCTGTAAGAAGGTGGCTGTGTCACCTAAGGATAAGAGTCTGAAATGTTTTCATGCCATAGATCTTCGGTGTGCGTGTATGCTAATACCTGAATATTCATAGTTTTCACAGCTAGATGTGATCTTTAAGCACATTTTATGTTTTCTGCAAAATTTCTGTTGGTGATAAAATCTTTGAGAGTTTCCATTTAAAGATCCCCCACACCAGCACTAACTGCATAGTCACTGGTAATAAGCTATCAGCACCTCAGTGTGTCCCTTCCTGGATACTAAGGCCCCGTTTACATGAAGACGTTTTCACCAGAAACGGAAAGGTTTTTCCTTTGTGTTTTCAAAAACGATCCGCGTTCAGACGGAGACTCGAGAACAACTGAAAACACTGTAGCGTGCATGCCAGTCCAGTAGATTCGCGATGCAGGTTTGTAGAGAAACAGCGGTGTTACAACACGCATACGCTTTCCGGAGAAGACAAACTTTTCACAAACAGGAATGGCCAATGGACGCACGAAGACGCAGGATTTTCTTGTCTGGACAACAAATCTGTCTGGATATTTTTGTCTGGATAACAAACCGAGCAAGGTAAGTAGCACACATGTTGCTTGGTAGACGGCCGAAGCTATTGTTTGACTTGGTATGCAAGCGCAGCCTTCATGTGAAAGAGTACTGCGCATGCAGTGACATCAGCATTTAACCCTAAAACGCTGCATCTTGTCTACATAGAGTCGAAACGATACATTTTCAAAACTTTCCACTCTGTACCCTGGTCTCAAACGAAAACGAAATGAAAACTCTCCGTATTAGGCCGTTTTCGTATTCATGTAAACGGCCCCTAAGACTTACACTGTAGCCTGTCTTATCAGCAGGACCAGATCCAGAAAAGAAATATATCAGAGTAAAAAAAGGAAATCATATTCTCCCCGTCCAACAATCTGAGCTCAATCTCACTCTGCCATGGTTCCTTTGCTTTCAATCATCTTCCCCTCATCTTCCCCAGACACCTTTTTTCAAAGTCCTCATGGTATATATTCTTTATATAACCTGACATACTGCAAGGATCATCAATAACGAAGAATGTGTAAATATTGTCAGAGCCTCTTGGATCTTGGCAGATATGAATGTGATGTTGACTTACTTACTTATCTATTCAACTGTAAGAAATTGCTGCACTGTAAAAATATCTAATGCAATGTCAAGTATGTGTATGTCAGAGAGAGAGAGAGCACTTTACACCCAATTCACCCATTGTTAAAATCTCAAGTCTGTCTTTACCATTTAGTGAGTTTTTTTCTCAGATGTAAAATATTTTTTACTTTGTAAGAGGGATCAGAATGGATATTTTTATTTATTTAAGACCATCAGAATGAATTATGCCTAAATTAACATTGAAATAAAATGTAGACAGTGTTACTTACATTGAGCTAAACACAGATATCAAGTCAATTTAAGTTATTTTTCAAAGCTGTAAATGGAGTAATAAATGTTTTCCTCGCAGTCCAGTTTTTTTTTTTTTTTTTTTTTTATAAATCCATGTCTTTTACAGTGACCGTTGAGGGCAAACATCCTGCAATAGCTCCATGCAGTTCAATAAGAGGAAAACAGCTAGCTTCAAGAACAGAAAAGATTCAAGAACAGAAACACAACCAAAGGTCAGAATAAAATACAAACTTGAAAAAGCCCTGAAAAGAAATAATGCACTGCAAGTTAAAAACAAAATAAAGCCCCAAACAATCCAAACCCGGAAAACATCTGCAAGAGCAGGGGTTAAGGCAATGTACAGTATCTTATTAAAATCCCCCATGACAAAATCTTAACATGTGTATTAAAAACTTTACATTACCTCACAAAGCCATAAATTCAATCAAGGTCTTGCCTGCAGCTGATTCAAACACTGACAGTCATGGATCAACTGTTCTCTCTCTCTCTCTCTCCTCTTTCTCTCCCTTGCTCACTCCCAGCCACAGAGCCCCCTGCAGGCCTGGAGTGTTGTTGTTCCGGATGGTGTTGCATTTCTGCTCTTGCAGGTGTTTTCTTGGTTTGGATTGTTTTTGGTTTTATTTTCCAACTTGCAGCACATTTGCCATTTATGCATTTGTTTCTTATTCTTTCAGCACATTGTTTCATTTACACCGCATTTCCAGGGTTGTATTTCATTACGACCTTTAGTTATGTTTCTGTACTTCTCTGTACTATTACTTTTCTGTTCTTGGAGCTGTTTTCCTCTTATTGAACTGCATCGACCCATTGTAGGAAGTTTGCCCTCATTGGCCACAGTATTTATTGGTACATGTTCCATAAACAATCAGTCAAATACCTCTAAATTATTGCTAAGACTTGAACATACAGTACATCAGTAATGAAAGATAATTATTGGAATATTTCTTTAATCAATGTATTCATTGCAAATTTTGTCATGTTTTCTCCATGTGTATAATTTATATTCATGAGTTAACTTGCAGGCTTGGTCAGGAAGGCAGTTACATGTGGCCTCTGGTCACTGGTTGCCCACTCCTGCTCTGTATCATGGGGTCTTTTCTTTTACAATCAGTGCTCTGTGGGTCTGCAAAGCTGCAGAGCTTTATGCAGTCAGTGACATATTATTTGGTCTCATGGAAATCTAAAAGCTTTTTACAGCAGAGAGAAATAGGTTTTAGAAACATATAATTAATGCTTATGGTCCTATGACAGTTAATATTTGATATCAGATGTAAGAAGCTAAAGTTGCATTTATCTTCATAACACTCTGGTTTATGTTTTGGTGTAATACTGGTATCACCAGATAGCTTTACAATTTAACTTTTGTATCTTCAGATATAAAAGTTTCTGCTTATATCTAAGCAGATACAATCAGTGCATACTATTTTTTTTTAATTAAAATATATTTATGAGTTTTACTGGCCTTTATGGACTTAACTGGATAAAGGAGATAAAAATTTGATAAAGAGAAGGAGTAGAGGAAGATGAAAAGCAAAAGGTTTCAGGACGGATCTGAACCTGCACCCACTGCCGGTTTCAGTACATGGGGTGTGCAGGCAAACATTTACCCTATGCTAATATACATGTAATACGTAATAAAGGTTTTCTGTTTTCAGTCTTTATTTAAGAAAGAATATATTCATAATTTGTTGTAGAATTAATTGTTATTAGAGATAAATTCTTGATTAGGAGAGATTAGGTCTGTTGTCCAATAAAAAGGTGTTTGAATATTGATATCAGTATCAACGTTTTGAAATCAATGTGCTTGATATTGACAAAAATACAGCATTTTTTATCCATCTGTTATTTGGAGACTTGATGTTGTGCAAAGGTCTAGAAAAAATGAAAGTCATACATACAGCATTATCATTACAGGACAAGACATCAGATTGACTGGATGCTTGTGTCTGTTTGCATGTCATCCCTGACTGTTCACGTAGGTGTGTTTGCCTTCTATGTGGGTTAACAGGGAGATTTTGGTATCCCATCAGAAAGACCTAAAGAAGATGAAGGAATATAACAGAGAGTACACAGCTTCTAAGGTTATACTTGCCCAGCACCATTCCTGATGCTATGGGTCAGAAACCAACCCCACATACCACACACCATCACAAGGATTAGAAAGTAAAGGAAGCCAATTTGAAGGATTGTAATTTATACCGAAACAGCATTTTTTTTACAAGCACTAAAAATATATTTCAAGAGGTGTCAATAGCCCACTGATTATGTCAGAGCACCCCCTATGCAAAGGTTGTCCTCTAAGCAGGTGTAATTCTATTAATTCCATGGGGATGTGACATTTGTGCCAATTCACAATGTGATCCAGGTGCACAGAGAGCAGGGCATAATGCATGCTCCCCATAAACACAAGGCAGAGACACATTCACAACATGCCTGTCTTCTGTTGCGTATGCATGCCCCCTACTCACAAGTATTACACCTCTGACACATGGAGCTAATTGAGGGGTCAGCTCTGCCAATTTTGGTCAATTCTGCCTCCTCAACATTCAAGGAGGCTGAGCATCACAGGGGTGTAAACATTTTAGCTTGAAAGATCAGTGTGAATGAAGCTTTAGACTTCTTCTACAGTCCTCCTCTCAATATTGGGGGATAAAAAGCCCCAGAATAAAATCTTAAAAAAAAAAAAATGATATGTTAAGAATGTTTGTTGAAATGCACTATCACACTCTTTTTTACATACCCGAGCCGCATCACTGTGAATGATGTAACTATCAAAGGACTATAACATTAACTTTGTCTTATCTTAACATTACAGGAAGTTTCATTAGATATTAATTTATTATTGGATAGGTAATTGCTGCTGTGATACTTGATGTGACAGAACACATTTTGTTTCTTTGTTTTAAAGATAACAAAACATCTTACAAATGTTTTGTTGTTTTTTTAAGTGACTAAGATGTTTCCTTTTAGGCATGTAAGACATTCAGATTCAGTCTGTTGACTCAAATAAACACTTCAAACGTAATCCAAGACACTGTCACAGTTCAGAGGAGTTTAATAGGGAGGAACCTGACACACACATATGGAGCAGAATATGGGGCTTTGAGACCTCCAGTCTATTTGACACCAGATAAACTAAATACACACAAAACACACACACAGAGGCACAAACCAATCTGTTTTTCATTAGTCAGACAGTGGAGCTATGTGTCTAGTGCTGTCTGACAGTCTGGTGGCAACAGTCACTGAGGTTTCTCAAAACATCCCAACACAGAGAGGCCTTTAACCAAATAGAGAGAAAAATTCCTGTCCTTGAAAGTGTTTCATCAATAAATGTAATTAATCTATGTGATTTATTTAAAATAATACTTTTTTTTAATATTCAAACAAAACAGATCAGACTAGAATCATTTAGATTTCATGTATAATAACAATGGAATCACATTCATTACACTCACTGTAACATACAGAAAATACAGATGCAGGAAACCTTTGATATATTTATGAAGTTTGTAACATTCAGTTACTTTGAAAAGTTAATCAATGTAAACTGTCAGTCATATCTCGTTGTAGGCACATAAAGGTGTTGAGATACAGTGGTTCAAGTTGCCAGTGCAAAATCCTAAAAATCTCAATTGTTCACATTAAAGAGGTCATATCATGCTTTTTTAGTTTGATATGACCTGTAGTGTGTTTAAAGGGATAGTTCCGTTTTTTTGAAGTGGGGTTGTATGAGCTTCATAAACCCACTAAGTACATTAGATGCAGTAGAACGTTCTCTCCTCTCCCTCAGTAAGCCAAAGTCTCTAAAGCTGCGTACAAACCACATGTGACTTTGCAACTGAAATCGCGTCACCCACTGAAGTCGTGTCGCGTGTCCATAAATACCTCATTTTGGACCGTCACACACCCACACAACGCTGATTGGCTGTTGCCGCACAGCCACATGCAACATCGCCTGGAGAGTTCAAACTTACCAACTTTGGCAACTAAGCGACGAGCGACATGGCCCCGTCGCGGCTGTATATTGACTTTACATGGAGAGTGGTCGCTGAGGTTGCAAAGCCGTGTTCGGTGTGTACGCACCTTAAGAGTCAGTTACGCAGAACTAGCCGCAAACAGGGAAGTAATGTACCAAGTACAAAGGGTATTTTCTGTGCCTACAAGAACTCCCATCAAAAACAAATACCACAGTTTAAGGGCACACTACCTATGCATGTTTTTAAGTGCATTAACTTTTCGTAAAAATAAAGTTTATCTGGAACTAACCAACTCACGTCACGTATTCTTCCGTGCAGCATAGCTGAATCACTCCGCCTCCCTCTCAGCTGTTGTAAACATAACAAGCTAGCAACCTCAGATGCCAGTTGTAGCCTTGTGTTACTTTTATCAAGTATTGTAATTCTTTTGTTCTGACTCTTAGCCGTGCGAGGCAGAGACAACATAGGAAATTAAAAACGAGTGATTATGACAGCAACGATGAAGTTCCACTCACTTTGGAGCCAAGAGGATGTCTGTATGAACCGGAGTTCACAGAAGAAGAGCTGCTGCAGACGGAGACCAAACAGGCCTTACCCCAAGTGCTACTGCTGCCACGAGTGGATCTTGGATACAGACCAACTTCAGGATTTGTCTGAGTCAGAGGATACTGGTGACTCTCACTGTATCACTCATCAAACAGATTTTCCTGCTCTACTGAATCCCGGAGTTTTCAGACATTCTTCAATTTCCTGAAGATAAACTGGAAAAAACGTCCTAAACCTGAAGGACCTAATTACAGTTTATCCTCAAAGTAAGTAATAATGATCCGTCAGAGACAAACAAGCAGAGTAGAGGAGGCTGTTTACAATAACATTGCAGACTACATGTGTGTGTCTCTCTCTCTCACACACACAACCATTACCGTTGTGTATTAGCATTGCGTGGCTCTCGGCAGCACTGCATTGAGGAATACATGACGTGAGTCAGTTATTTCCAGATAAACTTTATATTTCCGAAAAGTTAATGCACTTAAAAACATGTATAGGTAGCGTACTCTTAAACTGTGGTATTATTTTTTGATGGGAGTTCTTGTAGGCGGAGAAAATACCCCTTGTGCTTGGTACAATACTTCCCTGTTTGCGGCTAGTTCTGCATAACAGACTCTTACAGACTGTGGCTTACTGAGGGAGAGGAGAGAACATTCTACTGCATCTAACGTATTAAGTGGCCATATGGAGCTCATACAACCCCACTTCAAAAAAACGGAACTATCCCTTTAACATGTCTTCTCCATGTGATCAAGCACCTCTGTGAACAAAACAAAAAGTCTGTGGCCTTAAGACCTTTCCATCTCCCCCTCTTTGCGGCACCGGCGACTGCCTAAAATATCTCATTCCTTCAGCCCCCCCCTCCCTGAATAGACCTACCAGTGATGTCCTACCATTGTTTCATATCTTTTTTTCCCACATGAACATGGTGTAACCATAACACAAACAAAAACAAAAGTACGAGATAAGGAAACCTAAAATAAACAAGTCAGATCGGAAATAACTAATTTTGTTGTGTTTAGATACAATGACAAAGAGATTCTAATTCTGACCAACGAACAAGTCGGTAAATTGATTGTGTCAAATGTGTGCAGGCTTTTTTGACCGGGATGGACCATTCTGGGCTCTGACTTCAGCGGGAATGTCTTGAATTTATGAGCAGAAACTAATAGTTTATACTTTGACTGGCAATTTGGAGCCACTGCTCAAACAAATAAGCATTTTTTTGGTCTTTGGGAGGAAAGCGGAGTACCTGAAGAGGCTCTGACCGATATTCTATTAATCAACCTACTTTCTGTGAGCACCTTACAGTAAAGTAACAGATTCTTTTGTTACATAGAAAAAAAGTCAAAAGTAACTTAGCAGAAAGACATCCCTCAAACAATCTAAGCTAAATTCTCTAAGAACTTTAACAGGAAATGCTTATCCATGGTCACGACTGATATTATTTTAATTTGCAAGCAGTGCCTTTTAAATTTAAGGATTCGATATGACAAAGGGGTCAAACTATAGGAAGCTTTCCAGATCTGACTGCAATTTTATAATGCAAAATGTGACTGCATTGTGTATTATTTGCATGTCAACAATGAGCAAGAGTGGAATGATTTCCATAATATGTGTCTGTACAGTATGTAGCAAAGTACTTTACTATGGCTTAAAGTTTTAACAAACATGTTATAATGCATTTCAATGAAAATAAAACTCGTACAGCGTCCTGAAACACCCATAGTACTTGATATTAATTTTAAACCAACACTACGTAGTTTTTCCACCCTAATATAATATTTCTAGAATCACTGTGATGGTACATCACCTTACAACAGGTTGAATGACCCCTCTGTCATAGTCTGAAGGGGTCTGTATCACCTTCACTGGCACTATGTAACTTCGATGTGGATGGTAGGAACACTTCCACACTAAAAAACTACAAACTAAAAAACATATTCAGACTGTACCTTATCAGTCTAACCCTAGAGAGCAAAAAGCTGGAATCTTACTTAGTGCTGCTTTAAGTTCCTGCTCTGACAAGATAACTGGCCAATAGTTCACTTGGATTTCCAGATTGCATGTTGGTGGGCCAGTCCTGGTGACTGCATCTTGATTACAAGCTCATTCTTTTTCTTTTGCTGTAATTTCAGAAAATCTCCCTATGTCATTTAATGTCTGTGATAACAGTCGTTGAAAAGATTATTGCCGCAAAATATATCAAAGTGTGTAAGGAGCTGAGGAAAATCGGTGACACAACCCCCAACACTGACACATTTAAAGTAATAGCATTTCATACATTCTACACTTTCAAACATGAACACATGTCTTTCTTCATTTATGTTCCTTTTCAATAATAAATAAATAAATTACATTTTGTTCTGACATACCAGGTATGGCTGTTTGCAAAAGAGACTAATGCTGTAATACAATTTTAATGGACATAAACGTTTCATTGTATTTCTCCTTCAATCTCCTCCCCTTCTGCATCAACACACTACTGCATTTGGGTTTTCCACTGATCAGTGCAGTTGGTCTTCTCTGGCCAGTTATCTCAGAGCCTCTGTCGTTATTCTGTTGAATTTTGACACAGGTGCTCAATTTGTGTTCCTTTGAGCACAGATTTGACCTTTCAAATAAGGAAAAAGTCACACGATGCTAGATCAGGTGAACAGGGGGTGGTATCACACTGTAATTTGTTTTGGGCTAGAAACTGCTTTACCGAGAGTCCAGTGAGAGCTGGTGCATCTTGATAAAGAATGAAATTATTTTCCACAATTGTGGTCTCTTTCTTAAGACTTTTTCATGCAGTTTTTCTCGAAACTTTTTTATAATGGTGTTGATTTACCATTGACCCCTCTGGAACCCAATGCTCTATAATTATACCCTGAATATCAAAGGAATCAATCATCATGGCCTTGAATGTGGCTTGCTTTGTCACAAAAGCCTTGGTGACTATGGTGTTTTCTCATACACTGACATGTCTCCGAATTGTTTTTTGAAGATCGAGGTTTCATTGCATGTACTCATTCTCTCTAAAAAAATGTGGGTTTCCTTCAATGTGTTCCAAAATGTCTCCACAAATATGCTTGTGTTTTTATTTTCGCTTAGGAGTCAAACATACTTGTAAGTGACATGCAGTGTTCCCCATCAGTTCATGGGCCAAAAAGGTTCGGCTGCTGTTTTGTTCAATTTCCCCAAAAAATTTCAAGTTAATGTGTTGCTCAACTTTTATGCTAATCATTTTCTCATGCCTTAGCAAAAGCACTTGAACCTCAGTCAGTAGCTAGCAGTGAACTAAAAGACATCACTTATTGTAAACTTACAGCACTTGTGTGTCAATAACTAACCTTTAATATACCATACAATGAACCACACAGTTTTATCTATATAAGCCAAGTCTTCTTATTTAATAGCCATACCTTGTAGATTTGAATATAACCTTTGTTACCATTTATCAAAAATTATTTTTGCCTTTACCATTATAATTTGACCAATTCACATCATTGTCTTTGTCTTTTGCCTTGGCAATACTGATCTCTTCATGCAGTTAAAAACAGCAACTGACAACACTAAAGATTCATCTTTAGTTTTTTTATCTGATAGTATTCTAATCCTGATTCCACTAAGTGCCAATCATTGTGTAGATATAATACCATAATACAGAATGCAGTTAATGTCAAATGATGAATAAACAAACACTAGATAATGCACATATAAAGTCAAGTGTATGCGTTAGTATGGCTCCCACACACAGTCACAGATGTCCATTAAGCTTATTGTTCATTATGGGCTTCCTGTCCTCACTCGGGCTCATACATATAAAAAGGAAGTGGTCACTCTTTTGCACTTTTTAAATACAAACAACAGCTGCGCTCATACACACACACACATCACACGCACAAAAAGGATATACACACACCCACCATCCATGCTCCTCACACGTACATTCACCCAGCTAAGAGGAAGTGGTGTTTTCTTATTTGATCCAACACACGCAATCTTAGTCTTTCATACAGTCTCTCAGACCACAAGCACAACACACACACACGTGGGGGCTAAAACACACACATTTTCACACGCTAGTCCATCGTTTTTTTTCCACACACCCACATCCACTGTTTCTCTTCTTTCTCACTTGCACGCATGCAGTCACACAAACACACACTCAGATAAACACAGTCAAAGCCAGAACAATCCTGGTCCAGGACACTGATGCGGTTTGTCTCTTATCTCCAAAATAAACAAGGCAACTTCTACCAAACCTGACTAAAAATATGACACATGAAACTTTGCATCTGCTCTTAAAACAATTCTGCTTTTTACTGTCACAGGCTGTTGACAAGGCCAGACTAACTGCTGTCATTGTCACGCTCCAGGACAAAGCTTTTCATAACAAAAGTCTCTGTTGTATATCATAAAATGGGTTAAGACTTTGTTTCTATTTAGAGCTTGCACCAGCAATTATACATATACCTATATGCGGCATGGAACAAACAGTTGTTTATCAAGAGTGGCCCTTTGAGGTTAGACACTGCGGGTTGAATGGCATGTCTTATGAGAAGTTTGTTTACAGAAGCAGGGTTTCAGTAAAGCTTCAAATCTTTTAAAAGCCTTCTCTTACAAAAACTCTAAACATTTTTGTTTGATGCATTTTAAGTGCAGTTGGACTGTTTTGTATCCAACAATTTGATCCACCACTGCTGTCTCCTTGTGTCGGCTTTAGCACTACTTATTAAACTATGTTACAAAGCTTTGTGGGACATTTCTTCTTCCTGTTTATATCATAAATACATCAACACATCATTTGGGGTACTGAATCAGAGACAGGCCCTAGGATGTGGGCTAGACTCAATTATTATCAGTTTTCACCATATTCTTTCTATGATGAAAGTGTATTTTATGGGGTCACAAGTCAGTGTTTTAAATGTAAGAAAAACACAAACTAAAAAAAGAGTTGTCATGATCTTGTAAGTGTAAAGATGTCAGAAAACAACGTCTAGAAAAGCATTATATTAGCTTAAATCTATTATTCATTTACAATGTAATCTTTGCATTTGTCTGGTCATTGCCCTAGAAGAGGAAAGAACCAAGAATGCACTGCACCTAAAGGAGTGTTTGCAGGAGCTTCACAGGGAGATGGAGTTAGAGCTGAACCAACAGCTACCTCTGCAGCTTCAGTGAGACAACACAAACTTTCAGCAGAGGGTGGGTTTCTGTAGATAAGAAATGTAAAAAAAAACTCTGAATAAATGTACTGGCAATATAAACGGTAACAGGGCAAATGGACTCAAACTAGTTGAGCCTTTTGTTTGCCATTAAACAACTGAAAATGCTTTTACGCTGAAGGTCCCTCTTACTTATTCTCACCCCATTGACCCAAAGAATGCTACACTGTTAAACTGGTGACCTCTGGGTCAAATCAGCCCTCCCAGCCAAAAGACAGACTAAGTGCACAGTGTTCCCGAAACAGTTGAGTCTTAAACTTGCTCTTAAAGTATAAAGGCACTCTTCAGATCAAATTGAGTTGGGTAATTCATTCCATCACAGAAAAGTTAGGCAAGTGGTGATGAGCTGATTTTGGCCTAGCCAGACTAATTGTCTGTATAAATAAAGTGGACTGAATTGGAGAGAATAATTTTAATCCATCCTTCCATCCAATCTTACCAGAGATAACTTAATGCCATCATCTGTCATCCATCATTAGCAAATAATCAACCAGGATTAGGAGTGTATTTGTCTCAAACTTAGTGATTGTGAACATTACTGTCCCAGAGATACAATAAAAAGCCAAACTATCCCCGTATGTTGTGTTGTAAAGGTTGCCTGTAAAATCATTGGTGTAAAATTACCTCATCTGTCTGAAACTTTCTGTGACAGAGTGAAATGCAAGACTCAGGACAAAATACAGCATCCTTGATCCTCTACCTTCAGGCAGGAGGTTCAAGTTACCAAAGGCCAAATCAAACAGGATGAAAAACTCGTATCTTCGTAGCCATAATTGAACTGAACTGAATGTAAAAATGATCCAGCTTGAATTTTCATTACTGTGTCCCTGTTGGTCATTTTTGTTGGTGATGGCTCCACTCCCGGTTTTCCCACTGATGTTTTCCTTGGTTAATTTACTCCAGTGTTTTTTGTTGTTCATGTGACTGACTTGATGTGACTGTGTTTAAATGTCTTTTTTACATGACTGCAAAGTAAATTTCCCTGAGGGGACAACTGGAGTGGGACTCTGTTTCACCCCTGGAGTTTGATGGTACCACAGCCCACTCTGGCTTTGCAACTTGATGGTTTAGCATTATGAGTGTAAATGCCTGAAAACACTCCAATATTCTCTACAGCCTCATTAGTCATACTGCATTTTATAATTTCATCTAACATGAAAACTTACAGAGCCTGGGAGGTGACAAACATTTTTATTTCTTTTAAATGCGCATGCAATTTAGTGTCTCGCACACACAAAATACTACAACTACAATGTACTAAAACACACATTGATTTTATAAATATAAACATGTATGTCACCTCCTGGACTAAGTAAAAACTTGTTTGGATTAAAGCAGTAAAAAATATATTTCATTATTTTAGATTCCTCTCATCCTGTTCCCTTTCAGTTCTGAAGTGGGTGTTTTTAATGATTAGACTGTTCTTCTGTACTGGTTTACAAAGCATAACTGACTTCTCTTAGTTTGTGGATATAAATACTGCTGGTACTGGAACAAAATGTGATTAGGTGTTATTATTCATACTTTATGGGAAAACAGCTTATCTGTGCCTCTTTCATTCACAGCAACAATGCTCTGCTAATATTGCTGGGTCAAGTGCTTCTGCTACAAAAATCATGTTTGAATTTTTTGATTGATGCTGCCCAAGTCTTTTTCTGTCCATTGACATCTCTACACTTTTTGGGATATTTATACAGTTCCACAAGTCTGTATTTAGTTTCCCCTCATCTTCAATTATCTTTAAATCTGGTCTGTTTAAGTGATAAAAAGGGCTAAACTGCATTCCTTGTATCAAATTAACACTGAATCCTACCTGCTCTCTCTGATATCAGGGGCTGGGGGCTTGTGCTTGGCTGTGGTGGTGCGTCCTCACTCTCACTGATGGACTGCTGCTGTTGAGGGTCTCCATGTGTGATTGATAATTAGTTCTGGCTGTAACACAGGCCTATTTACACAAAACGTATTCAAGTATTTTTATAAATGCTAAATAACACCACACATTTCATTTCCAAAAATTAGACATCATGTGCACAGTTTACCGCAAGTTGTGTTTCTCTTCTACCTTACCTGTACCAATAAACCAGGCTGTGAGCTTTTTTTAACAAAAATGTGTTAAGTTTGGGCATTTGGACACGTCAGCTTCAACTGTTCTTTGCTTAAGCCTAACTTTCTCCACACTCGTTATTATCCACCTTTGTCCTTCAATATATTCATATGAGGAACCGCTGATACCGAACATACCGGGAGTAAACTTTGGTTGCAGCGAGACACACGGACCCTGCTGAAGCCGGCTGCATGCATGCCTGTGACGAGAGAACGTTACAGAAATATATCACATAGATGTCGCTTTCGAGCCTCTAATATGCGTAAAGTTGGAGAGGGCAAGTTGGGGTTGTACTCATCACCACCATAGACTACACTAATTTTCTGCCATAACCCCTCTGACTATGGCGTCTGTGTTGCCATACCGCACCCGTAGCAGTCTCTACGTGTACAGGTCTAAGACTTCTATTCATCCACAGTGGGTGCAGTGTCGAGTACGTTTGTGATGATACTGTGCACCGGCCCTCGCGACTCTACAACTAGCCCGACCCACCGGGAATTGTCCCGGTTTTCACGATTAGCCACTCTGGGCCTGGGGACAACAATGTCGAAGTTGAAGTTGAAGTATTTCAGATTAAACTCTCAGCAGTAGGTATGGATGACAGGGACTCATCTCACTTTAAAGAGCTACATTTATTTTTGGAAAAAAAAATAAAAAATAACACAATATTATGTTAATTAGAACAAAATATTCATATAATTGTAATTCATTTTCAAATCTGACATCTATAGCATTTATCAAGAGAAAAAAATGCCTTTTTAAAAATGTACCCGATGACCCCAGTAGCCTAATATTAACATATTCCATTCATATACATTCACAAACCACTGATGTAGAAGTGAGAGTAATTTGGGGTCAACTGGTTTGCCCAAGGATACACTGATATAACCGCAGGAGCTGAGGGTAAGACCTCCACTACTGACCTCAACGAACATCCCCTCTCATCAGTTGTTTTTTCCTACCCTATCCCCTTGTGAAAAAAAGTAAAAAGAAATTGGATATTCAGCCACAGATCTCTTTTGTATTTTTTTGACAGTTTATTTTTTTCCCTCTATCTTCACCATGTTTGTTGATTTATTTTCCTCTACATCCGCTGTCTGCCCATATGTTTTTTTCTGTGCCTTCCAGGACTTCCCTCTTTGTTACTGTGCTTAATGCTGCACTGAACAGCCTGTGTCACAGTTTGTGTGTTTGAATATGTGTGATTAATTCCCTTTCATGCCCTGGTCTGATGGAGGGAACCATACTCCGAAACTCAGGCGCCGGTGGTGCAGTCTGATAGTGCACTTGGTTGGTAATCAGAGGGTTGCAGGTTATGTGTTAGGGAATGACTCCGAGGTTTTTAGGAGGACCCAAAAGCAGACTATGACAAAGTAAAGGTGCAAACCAGAATTTATTAAGGACAACTTCAGGAGAAGTGGGAAAGGGCATGCGTGAAGGCTGGAGGGGGAGTGAGACATCCAGTGCGAGTGGCTGTGAGAAGGGTGAGAGCTTTGGCGAGTAATTGGGCTTGTGGAGACACTGCAAGAGCAGAGGAGAGACAAAGGTAAGTAATGTTCTAATACTACAAAAGCACAGGGACAAAAAAACAATGACAAGAGTTTCTAGAGATGACCAACTATACGATTGAGGTGTGGGAATCATCTGGCACTGATGATGAGTCTGCAGGAGGCTTTAGAAGGTGCGGTAATTGCAGTGATGAAGATCAGGTGTGATCCAGCAGGGAGCCTCAGCTCCAGGTAGACATGCCCCCTCCCAGGGAGGGAGAGAGCAAGGAGGTTAGCAGTTTCCAGAGTGGAGGGAAGTTTAGGCAGGGGCACGCAGTGGACAGACTTAGAAAATCGATCAATGATGAGAGTGAGAGTGTTACTTGGGGTAGACCAGTGACAAAGTCCATAGCTATGTGGGACCAGGGGCGTTTTGGAATGAGAAGAGGGTGCAAAATGGGATGATTTACCTCAGGTGCAGACAGCCACAAACTCCCAGGTATCTTTGGCCATGCTCTGCCACCAGAACCGCTGCTGTAGGAATTGGAGGCCATTAGCTCCTGAATGGCAAGTGAGCTTTGATCCATGCCCCCATTGGAGGACTTGGGAATGGATAGAGTCCGGAACTAAGAGGGCGATTTGGGGGGTCCACCTCTAGGATCTGCTTGGTCCTTCTGACCCTCCCGAACGATCCTCTCGACCTCCCACGAAGCTGCTCCGACAATGCAAGAGGGGGGAATTATGGGGTCGGGTTCTCCAGAGCGTTAGGGAGGTGAAAAGAGATGAGAGAGGGCATCAGGCTTGGTGTTGGGAGATCCTGGACGTTAGGACAGGGAGTAATTGAACCTGCTTAGAAACAGGGACCATCTAGCTTGTCTTGGATTGAGTCTTCTAGCAGATCGTAGGTAGGCAAGGTTCTTGTGATCCGTCCATACAATAAAGGGAACCTCAGCTCCCTCCAGCCAGTGTCGCCACTCTTGAAGAGCCCAAACCACTGCCAAAAGCTCTCGATTTTCAACATCGAAATTTCTCTCTACAGGAGACAGCCAGCAGGAGAAGAAGGTGCAGGGGTGTAACTTTTGAATCTCAGGGTTGCTCTGTGACAGCGTAGCTCCCACTCCAGCATCAGAAGTGTCCACTTCAACCATGAACTGAAGAGAGGTGTTAGGGTGTTGGAGGACCGGAGCACTAGTAAACAGTTCCTGTTCATCATGAGACTGGGATCCACATTCAAGATTTCCTACTGCTACAGAGGTTTTTTCTTGCCGTCATGATGGAGGGATTCATGATTGCCTATATGGACTCTGTTGTAAAGTGTCTTGAAATAACACTTGTTATGAATTGGCGCTATACAAATAAAAATTGATTGATTTATTGGTTGAAGGTACTGGATGATAAAGTTAAACTGAGAGGGAAAGAGAGAAGGAGAAAGTTAGGGAGAGAGTTCATATTTGCCTTGGAAGCAGGCCGTGCAGTGATAGATTTCTGAGCCAGAGTGCTAGCACCTTATAAATGGAGCTGAATTAAAAAGTAGCACAGAAAGTGGAAGGAGAGGGAGGCAGTGCACAAGGGAGCAGGACGGAGCACACATATGAAGAGCCTGAAGGAGGGAAAGTCACTGTGTATGTGTGAGGAAGTGAATGCCAGTTAAATAAATGAGCAGATTTTATGTACAATAGTAGGTAAAAGACAAAACAATGAGCATCAGATAAATTCCAATAAAATTCAATAGGGGAAGCAGTTATGATGCATCTCAGCTCCTACACAGTCACCTACATAAGTAATATATTACCTTTAAGCTGAATCCTGAAATTCTTGTGAAAAACTTTCAACCAAATAAAGAATATCTTTACTGTCAAATATTATCAGTTTTAACCAATGCTTGTGAATTACTAAGGATAATGCTAATACCTAATAAGGTGAAAAAAGCGAGGAGGCGAGGAGCCAAGATGTGAAAGGAGTGAAATCAATTCCAAACCAAAAAAGTAAGTTTGCATTTTAGCTCTACTGGTTTTCAAGTCAAAAAAAAATCCCCCAGCCTGTTGGATTTCTTAAAAGATTATTTCGATGTATACCTAGATTAAGTAAAGGGAAATCATGCACAGAAGGTGTTTCCATTTTTTCTTTTAATTTTTATATGCATGGTCAGCACAGCCATTAGCATCAACTTGATCAGGTCATATTAAGAACATAGAAAAGATGTGACTGTAAGTTAAAAGATGAGTCTTAGTGTTGGTGACAGAAAAGGTAGTCAGCTATTTTATAGTTCCATAGTAGTACAATTTTTTTCTTTTTAACTCATAAACTTAATAATCCATGACATGAAAAAACCCATAAGCTTTATTTCAGGAGTACCAGCCTGATAATCTTGCAGTGCCTGGTTGACATATATTTAGCATCTTGCAAAGCTCCAAACTAAAATGATTGAGCTCAGTCTGTAGAGGCACTGCCTTATCAACAGGCCTGCAGAGAGATAAGCATAGATGCTGTCTGCTTCAGTAGCAGTTTTATCAGAACTTGGCAACATTTCTCCATTAACTGAAGACCAAAGGACTACACTGGTATATTTCTTTATGGAAGAGCTATTGTCACTCCACTTCAACATGTTTTCGCTAGAGTTTACTTACAAGTTGGCTCACATTTTGTACCACCACAGCAGTAGCACCCATCTACCACAGCATCAAGTTAGCCCATAATGAATGTGATTTACAGAGCAATTGTCCAATTTTGTTTGTGAAAAGTTTCTGCCCTCCCAGAACACTTTCTACTGATGTTTGCTGGAATGGCCAAGTGAAATCCATCCTGTATTGTATATATGAATCTGTCCATCCAGCATGTTTCCTTCCACATTATCCTTGTGCCACTTCATACTTGAGAGCTAGCTCGCTGTAAAGTGGGACTGACCCCATGCTCTTTCTGCTACCCAAAGCATTCATTTAATTGTCTGATAAAACATTTAAGATCCCTCTGGTTAGTATTCAACAGATTCTTGAGTCTCTCTGAAGCAGACACTCATGATTTTGAGTTAAAGGTGCAGTGTGTAGAATTTGGCAGTATTTCGCTGAATAGAACTGTGAATATAGGATATAATGTTTCTATTTTTACGTAAAGTCAATAGGAGTACAATCATCCCCATAAAACATTTGTTTTATTTTTATTTAGTTAGAAAAAGCTTCAAAAAAATTTACATTGCCGCAGGCCGCGTTCATGTAGGCCGACATAACGATCCGCCATGTTGTCTTCTGGTGGATTTTAGGGACAAAAAGAACGAACGCGAATCTGTCCGCCGGTTCTGAAATCTACCTGGAATGCAGGCGAAGAAGAGGAGAGAGGACGGCAGTGGATGTAGAGACAGTTGTTACTCTGCACTAGGGATTTAAATTGTGTGTATTTTGCAGTTAAAGCTTTGGAAATGGAAGACCACATTTATTCGAAATCACCTGAGAGTCGAGAGTCCGGTCAACAGTCGAAAAGAGAAAACATGATAAAATGAAGCAGAATCATGATAGAAAGCGTCAAAAAACAAGGGTAAACATTGGTGTTGCTTTTACAAGGTGGAGAGCCTTGTTGACAAACTTATGTTTGAAGACTGACGCTGAAGTTGCTTGTTTTCTGCTGGACAGGTAAGGGTGCAACATGCAGTTTTATAACGTTTTGTAACAGTGTTTATTATGTTTAAATTGCAAACTTTAACGAACAACACAGACTGTATACCACTGAGCTGCTACACAACTCCTGTATTGTGTTGGTATTGTAAATAAAGCACATAACCGGTGGGCGTAGAAATAAATACTCCATAATCATATTACAAAACCCTCATTCGTCCAGCCCAGCTTTCCGCTACATTCTACTCACTCTCTCTCTCTCTTCTTTACCTTATTTCGCCGAATCTGCAGCAGGCTTGATCTGATTAGCATTAATGCGCTAATGTTTGTTTGTGTTACTACAAGTTTACAAAATCTACAACCGGCAGCTAACAACTGACCTATAATCTATAAAAATAATGGTTACAAACCTTGTCACTTTAGTAAATGATGCCGTGTTCACGATCCCTTTTGGTCTTCACAGGCTTCCGTTGCTCAGCGATGTGAGGTTTTGGTTACGGTTGGGCTCATTCTAGAATCTGAACGATAGATGTCGCTCAAATGCCAAATTCTACACACTGCACCTTTAAAGACTGTTTTATAAGTTTTCTTTCACCTTTCTTCCTTTATGTGACTTATTGGCACAAGGACACTGTACAAAGCTGTTTGTCAGCAGAGCTGTTGATAATGTTACATCTGCTCTTTTGTGCATCAGATGATTAATTTACACAAAACTACAGAGAAGGATGAACACTTGGACCTAAAACAGCAGAATAATAAATATCATGGCAGACTCCTGGTTTGCGGTAAACATATTTGGCATGTATTTTAACTTTAAAGTTTGACCCACATCCTATCTCTTAACATGGAGGGTGTGAAATTGATGACGTTTTGTTAAGCCAGTCACCACTAAAATGTCTGCCTCATTGCAAGTCTGCTGTTGCTCTGTCTTTCTTCAGTGATTCCCCTACCATTCATTGGTTGGTGGCCCACCAGCATGACTTACCACCACTCCGAAAGAGTGACACCAAATCCTTATAGATTGTTTGATTTCTCTGCAATCTTTTCATTTCACCACAAAATACAAATCTCTGTTTCTTCATCTGTTTTTTTGTTTTGTTTTGTTTTGTTTTGTTTTCAGCACAGAATGAGTGTTTTTGGATGTTTTACCTTTCAAATCAGCCAGGTGAGAATGTCACTACTGTTTCCTAATCTTAATTGGGTTGAAAACTTACAGCCAGATCCCCACCAATCCCAGACCACCACCCCAAACTGATAAACTTTGGGGGAACACTGATTGTGAACTGCGTTCTTTGGTAATAACCTTGATGGAAAAATTTGGAATGACATAAAGATACATATATTTTTTATGTATTTATCATTTATTTTTTTGTATTCATTTGAAAATTCATGTATAGAAAATATGACAAATCTAACAATGATTTATGGCTTAGCCTATCATTCAGTGCTTTTATTTTTGTACCAAAGTGATAAATTTCAGTTAAAAATAGAGGGCTCTAATTTCCTGGCACAACTCAGGGTGGCGCAGGGAGGCGCAGCGTGGCGCACCCTGCGCAGTGGTAATTTTGTCCAGCGCACCACCGTGCACAGCCAATTTGGCAATTTGGTAGACCGGCTGCGCTGAGATGGGTGTGACGGCGCAGAAGACAACGCTGTGACAATTTCGTGCCAAAAAAACGCGTGGAATGTAACCATCTGAACCAGCATAAAGATTTGTATCTCTATTAATTGTCCCGTTACATTTGATGTCAGATCAGAGACGTTTGTCATAACTAGCGAGTTCATATTTCTCAAGACAACCACAAACAGTCACATCATCCAATACGGAGTATCCTGCTTCTCTCATCTCATGAAATTCAAAAGAAAAGAAAAAAAGAGAGACAAGCTCTCTGCATAAATGTCAGTCACTCGGTGTCTTAAGGATTTACCTGCGATTGCCAATATTTCTCTGTTTTAATCTTTATTCGTAACGTGATCTAAAAAGATGGAGTATATTATTGCAAGGAGGATGAGGAGGAGATATATTTTCACCTAAGGCACTGCTATTTGGCGATGACAGACCAGGAATGCAGGTGGATCACAAGCATGATGAATGGATTAGCCTGCTGCTGTGTTTAAATGTAATTATCACTTAATTTTGTACTCCTATTTATGACACAGGAACAGATTACATCTGTCCCGCGAGTTGGTCCACACGGTGACGCGCATCTTGGCCTCTGATGCACAGCCCGGTGGCCTCTGCGCTCTCCCAGTTGCTGCAAAAGTGACAGCAGCTCTGACCTTCTTCGCCACTGAGGTGAAATTGTCACTGCGCCTCGCCCACGGAACATTTAAAGGCGAGGAGAGGCGTTCATTTGATTGGTGAAGATTACACTCGGCTGTGTTAAAACTACTCATGCCTCCTCTTTTCCCTCTCTGCTACTTGCGCCGCTAGGAGGGACGGAGGCGTGGGTGCGCCTCCCTGTGCCAGACTGCGCCATGCACAAAACTTGTAAAATGCCCTGGACACACCCCGTTGGCGCAGCGCAGGCGCAGCCCTGCCTGCGCCTGTTCTACGAAATTAGAGCCCATTGTGTTTCAAGTTCTGGGAAATAGCAGGCTACTAATCATTTAAGGTGTTTTCATTCAAGAATTAGAGAACACTCATAAAGTCCCAGACATACATGAAAATGCCAACTATCCATAATGTGTTTTTGGAATACAGTTTAATTTCACTCTGTGCAATTAGCAGTTGATGTTCATATGCTGCCCAAACATGATTATTTCCTCTGCACAGAAGATTTGTTGAAAGCAGTAAACAATTAGTGAAATAATTTTACATTTGGGTATTAATTAAGCTGAGATTGGGTTGTTTATTAACACAACTTAAACAGTATCACAAGAAAGTTATCAGTAAAATATTGAGATTGTCATCCATTTCCAGAATTACAGCCCATTAATATAAAGGTCAAGCTAACAGGAGTTAGAGCCTTTTATTCTGAGCTGCAGACAGCCCCTTTCTCCTCACCCAGTCTCTTTGGCGGCCTCCCCCTCTGTGTGTCTGTCCAGAATGGTCCAGCCAGTTCAAGGTGCCTTGATGCCAATTTCACAGCTGACATTCTCTTTTATGTCATTCATGTTCCTACAGCACTGCAGTCCCTCCACTCCACCCCCAGCTCCCTACACCCTTTTTGTCATTTCTTTCTTATCTAGTTTATAAGGACCTTTCTTTTCTCACCACACATTGTGTCTGTAGTTACAGAGCAGATCAGTCAATATAATCCATTTAGATGACCTCTGTTCTAGCTTGATCTTTCTCTCTGAATTACCGACCTTGGACTATGTTCTTCACTTGTGTCTCTTAATGATCTAGGTTCTTTTGGGTTAAACCCAAGACTCTCCATTCTATCTTCTATCAATTTTATCTCTATAAGACTTTTATTGATCTCAGCTCAGATGTATGTGTTGCTCAGAGATAATTAGGTTTTGATCCTGACCTTGCGATAATACTCTGCTGCCTAGAAACTGTTGCAATGTCATATAGGGATTTTCTTCATTTAGTGTTGTGGTTTGTGCTTAAGCTTTAACTCAGTCACTTTTTAAGTTGCATTATGCAATAACAAAGCATTTGAAAATTTGCTGTGGATACATGTGCTTGATTGGTGTTCATGGAATTGCTAAGCATTTAAAACAATCAAAGTAAGGTAAGCAGGAGCTCTGGTCCTGAAAACATTAGTGGCTAGATGCTCAAATCCTGCATCAGTTGCTATTGAGATCATTCAAATTCTCTTCACCCAGTCTCTTTTAGTTTGGAGTTCCTAAAATATGGCCACTGCTGTCCTATTTTAAATGTAATACAAATAACACTGAATTTCTGCCTGTAGCTCTCACCTTACTGATGTTGAAAACCTCAGAGATGTTTTTTTTTTTTTTCCAACACTCTTTTTATTTGATTTTTGGCACTTAATCAACAAAAGTTTTTCCATTTGTTACAGTGAATGTGTGCAGCCTAGCACTGGCAAATCATGTAACTAACAGAAATAATAAAGTTGGTCACAATGATGATAGCAGAGACTAATGAAATTGAAGAACAACCAATACAAAAAAATGGCAAATAAAAAAATAAATGAATAAATAAACGAATAAGCAATGAGACAAGTAAATAACGAATAACCGATATATAAAAAAAGAACAAATGAAAGGAATCATATGAAGAATAACCTTAATCATAATGGGAAATATACATATGCATACACATATACATAACCATACAACCAAATAGAGGAAAACATATACATAGATACATACATGAATGAAATAAAAATGATGTTTAAAAATAAATACATAAATAAAAAATAAATTAATAAATAAATGATAAACTAACATAAAATAAAGTTTAAAAAAATTATAATAATAATAAAAATAAAATGAAAATGGAAATGAAAGAATAATACATAAATAAATGAATAAATAAAATAAAATAATATCAAAAATAAAAAACAGTCTAGCAAGGATACCAAGAAGAATGAAAGAAATCAAATGGTAAACCAAGAAAAGGTTAACTATGAAACATACCAGCCACCAGGGAAAATGTATCAGTTTACTCCAAATATGCATAGAAATTAAACAAGATAGAAATAGAAGGAAAAGGCCAATATATATTTGAAAAACACAGATATAAGGAGCAAAAAAAAAAAGAAAAAATAACATACATACATACTTGGCAAATGCAAGATAGGTATTTGGTAATGTACCAATGTGTGCCAAAATACAACAGGGTATGCATGGATACACACTTATCAGAACAATCTAACAAAAAACAACAGAACACGGTCTTCCTAAAGGTACCATCATATATAATACTGACAATCAGCTCCAGGCGCTCAGAGGGCTTAAACGCAAGAAGCACAATTATATACTAAAAACCTCAGAGATGTTTAAACAAGAGATACTGAAGCGGGATGATTTCAGTGTGCCTTTAGAGCAGGCAGAAGAGTCAAAATGCATCTTGAGCTTTGTTTATTTTATTTTTTTAATTTAACCTTTGGGGGCCTCTAAAACTCATGCCATGCTCATGTTGGGGACTACTTGTCCGCTTTTAATACTGTCTTCTTCCACAGGTTCCTCACAAGGCTGTGTTCTTTCTCTGTTGTTGTTTTTTTATTATTATTTTGTACATGAATAACTGCAGGATCATTCGAATTATAGACATTTTGTGAAATTTGCAGATGATACAGTCATTATGAGTCTTTTCAATAAGGATGAGTCTGAGCATGGTCCGGTAAATGACAACTTAGTGCAAACATTCCACTCATGTGTCTAAAACCAAAAACATGATTATTGATTTTTGAAGGTCACTGCCTAGTGTCCGTCTTATAAGTTATGATATGGATACGAATATCTTGTTACCAGTATTGATTATTCACTTTGCTTTGAACCCAATACTAATACAGTAACACTTATGTAATAAGACCCAGAATATGCTGTCTATTTCTGCATTTTATACAGAGATAGACAGAGAAACACATTCTGCATTGTTGCTTAATTTGTTCATCCTACATAGTCTAGTAAAAACAGGCCTGCAAAGCTGGTTGAAATGGTGAGATATGTTATTGGAGTGCAGTAACCTCAGCTGCAGGACACCTATGTTAAATGTTTTATCAGAAAGGCCTGACAAAGTCTTTTTTTTTTTTTTTTTTTTTTTTTTTTTGACCTGACAAAGTCTTAACTGTCTAATTTGTTCTTCTTCCTTCTGGTCATCATTTCAGAATACTTTGAACCAAAACAAGGACCTTCTTTTGTCCCTGTTGCCATGGAAATGTTTAATTTATTAGCCTATTTTTAATGTGGGTTTCAAGCATATGTGGATTAGTAAGACTGTAGGCCGTACACATTTATTGATTATTTTTTTTCTTTGATCAGGCTTACTTAAATTATTTGTGAATACTATTTATTTTCCCTGTGCTGCTCTTTATTGACTGAATGCACTCTATAGTGCTTTGTATGATCTTTTCCAGCCTCTGGCCCACTGTGGTTCTAAGTTTCTATGTTTCTATGTCGTGCACATGAGCTGTACATTTTGCGTATGTCTGTATTTCTGATGAGGCCTTGTGTTTTTATTGTGTACAAAATCCTATTTCAAGCCTGATTTCCTTTGGGGATAATAATACATTAAACCTGAATGACCTGTTTGGACAAGACCGTCTCGACAAACCTCTCAAATATGTCCCAGATATCTGTCTTAAGAGAGATCTATCCTGTAAACCCTCAAGATGATAAACTTGGTTCTGTTAAGAATATAACCACGTTTTAGTGTCTTCTAGGAAGATACAGCAGTTATGAATGTTGTTTAGTCGTGCCAAAACCCTGCAAGCCAACAAACAAAGTTAGCCTGTGAAAAGATATGCACTTGTTCTCAAACTAATGCAGAGCCTCTTATCCATGCTTTTATTACTTGTAGGATTGACTACTTTAATGCTTTCTTTCTGGTCTTCCACAAAAGAATATTTTTCAGCTTCAACTACTACAAAACCCATCTGCACAAATGGGAACAAAGACCAGAAAGATAGCCTGCAATATATCAATTTTAATGTCAATCAATCAATCAATCAAACTTTATTTGTATAGCGCCAATTCATAACAAGTGTTATCTCAAGACACTTTACAAGAGAGCAGGCTGAGGACAGACTCTTCATTTTATAGATAAACATATATGCATGGATACATACATACATATATAAAATACACATATACATATATACACATACATACATTCAAACCTAACATGAATCCTCATGAGCACAGCACTGGGCCAACCAAACTACAGGAAGGTGTATCTGTAGGGGCTTACAGTAATGGCATTAAGAAGAAACCTCTGTTTAGCAATAGAAAATCTTGAGCAGATCCAGTCTCATCTTAAACAGCCATCATACCAAAGCTGTGTTGGGTGTGTGGGCAAAGGAAGGAAGTTGGGCAGAGACAAGTGAACTAAAGTAAGAATTGAAGCCAGTGACAGATACACAGGCAATCATAAATCTGTCTTCATCATATTTGTTTCTGTAGAATATACATTTATTAAAGGTTAGCCCCTTGAGTTGCAGCATCTTGTTTTCAAGAGGGTCCTCACGTCTGTATGATTGCAATGGTAGTTTTTATAGAAGTGTTATCAACAACAATCAAGAAAATAAAGCGTAATTAATGTAATATTCACACAAACATCAATATGGTGGCACAGTGGTGCAGCAGGTAGTAGGTACCTCACAGCAAGAAGGTCGCTGGTTTGATCACCGGGTTGGGGATTGAAAATAAAATAAAAATTTATGATAGCTGTACTGTTACACCCAGTGTGACTCCTGTCTTATACTGGGATTCACAGCCAGCTAAACTCTTCATGACATCACATCCTCCAAGGAACAGGCAAAGTTGTAGTTGGACAGGATTTAATGCCAAAAATTGTGAAACTATGAAAGGACATAAAAACAAAAAAACCCAATTAATGATCAATACTAATACACCGTCATTCATAAATGAGTGTATAATTACAGACGGCGGATCTAGTATTTACAGATCTACGACACAGTAGAGCCGCGATAAGAACATTGGAAAAAACAATTACACGAGCGGAGTCAAAGCTACGAAAACGGTTGCACTTAACAATGAAAAACAATAGTAACTCACTTATATTGCCACTTCAAGGGCCGAAAACATAGAGTTGGATGAAGAGTTAGCCTCAGAATGCTAGGAACGTTTCTTTCAGAAAGTATAGAAGAAGAACAACTTCCTGGTACTAGGCAACCACTGATGCAGACAAACAAAGCACATAAACAAGTGAACTATGCACTCTGCTGGCCTGAAAATGCAACTGCCATTACAAAAAATTAACAGTTCCAACACAACAGCGATAAACTTAACTTAAATCGGTCCTTATCATATTTGTCTCCATTGAGTATAAATTCATTAAAGGTAAGTCCCTTGAGATGTGGCATCTCATTGTCACACTTGTCCTGACGTACGTTGTTGTAACATCCATAAAATGGTTAATTGAATAACTAACAAAGAATAAATGCTCATTTTACTGTAAAAGATTGGTTCACCTCAACAAACCAAAACTATTCTGATTATTTCCCCCTCTTCAGAGGCACGAGACAAGGGTGCCCAGGGGACATCGCTTTATGCAGATGATCTGCTCCTTTATATCTCCAGGCCAAATGTCTCTGTAGCTTCTCTGATCTCAACTCTGAAATTATTCGGCCACATTTCCAGCTACAAGCTGAATTTTGGTAAAAGTAAACTCTTCCCTTTAAATACTGCTGCCCGTAAATTCCCACTACACACACTACTGTTTAGGGTAGTTTTAAATAGTTTTACGTACTTGGGAGTCCAGGTCACTGATAAATTTGAGTCCCTATTTAAGTGCAACTTTACTCCTCTTCTTGCTAAAATACGACAGGACTTGGAGAAGTGGTCTCTACTCCGTTTATCTGTTGCTGGTCGTATCTATACTTTAAAAATGAATGACTTGCCCAAATTTTCCTTTCTTTTTCAATGTATCCCAATCTTCATCCCTAAATCTTTCTTTCATAAATTCGATGGAATCATTGCAAATTTCATTTGGGATGGGAAAGTTCAGAGAATTCGCAAACCGTACCTGCAGAGATCTAAAAAGTTGGGAGGTATGGCCCTACCCAACTTCCTTCTCTATTACTGGGCAGCTAATATACGTATATTTCAATACTGGCTACAGGCTGATGCCTTAGGTGATGCTTTGGCTTGGTTGGGAATGGAGGCGGCCTCCAGTTTGCCATCCTCATTAGCTGCACTGATTTACCCCCCTGGGGGACTCCCTCCCTCAGAATTCTGCAAAAACATTTTAGTGAAATCAAGTTTAAAAATTTGGAATCAATTCAGACGTCATTTCTGGTTACTTACTTTTTCATTACAAGCCCCTATATTTAGAAATCCTGTCTTTCGGCCTTCTATTGTAGATGGAGCCTTTTCTGTTTGGTGCAAACATGGCTTAAAATCATTTAACGACCTTTACATCAATAATACCTGGGCTTCCTTCCAACAGCTCTCTTTAAAATTTAGTATCCCAAAAAATCATTTCTTCAGGTACCTGCAGATACAAAGCTTTATATGAGAAACACTTCCCCAGTTTCCCTCCCAACCCCCACTACACAGGATTGACACACTTTTGTTCCCTCCTCCTCCGTCAAAAGGTGTTATTTCAAGTTTGTATGAGATATGATATATCCTGATGTCAGTCCTGTCTGTGAGAGATATCAACAGACACCCACTTCATTAATTCACATGGTCTGGTCCTGCCCATCTCTTCAGAATTACTGGTCACAGGTTTTCAACACCGTATCAAGGGCACTTCAAGTTCGTTTGGATCCAACTCTATTAACAGCTCTTTTTGGGATACTACCATCTTCAATAGGCCTTCCAAGGCTTAAAACTGATTTTGTAGCTTTTCTCACTTTGTTAGCTAGGCAGCAGATATTACTCCGTTGGAAGTTATCAATTCCCCCGTTACATGAAGCTTGGATCAGGGATGCTCTCCACTTCAGTAAGTTGGAGAGGATTAAACACACACCGAGAGGATCCACCACTAAATTTTTCAGAACTTGGCAGCCATTTTTTGATCTTGTTAACACTATGTAGTTCCAAGATGGATCATGGTGGAGGCTACTCCTCATTCCACAAAAAGCATTGGTTTTACCTTCTTTTTTTTTTGTCATTGTTGTCTTTTCAGCAGCTACCCATATAGTTATACCTATGGAAGCAGGTAGGACTATATAATTGTGTTTTCAGTGTTTAAGCCCTCTGAGTGCCTGGAAATGATTGTCGGTATTATCTATAATGATACCTTTAAGAAGACCACGTTTTGTTTTTGTTCTGTTTGCTGTCATCGATAAGTGTATAATTTTTCATGTTTCGTATTCTGGCACACATAACTACATCTTGAAATACCAATTTTAGATTTGGTAGACAATAGTATGTGTACTTTCTCCTTTGGCTTCTTACATTTTTTTTTTTTTTTACTTTTTTTAAAACTTTTTACTATTACTACCATCATTATTATTATTATTATTATTATTATTTACTTTATTTGTTTTAATGTTCATTTTTATTTATTATTATTATTATTATTGCTATTACTATATTTTTTTATGATATATTTTTTAAATTTATTTATTACTACTTTTTTTTTAAATGGTCTTATTATCTCTTTTCCACTTATTATTTTATTTTATTTTTTTACTTTATGCAGGTATGGGCGCGTATGTTTGCCTCTGTTTGCTTGTTTGTTTGTTTTTTCGGGGGGTCTTATGTACATATAAATGTATATATATGTATATATTATAGATACGCATACTTATATTTTGCATTATGATTGCACTTACTGCCCTTATGTTGTCCAGTGTTACCAACTTCATAACTTATGCTAGTGACATGATTTGCCAATGTCAAGATGCACGCATTCATTGTAACAAATGGAAAAACTCTGTTAATTAAGTGCTAAAAATTCAATAAAAAAGAGTGTTTGAAAAAAAAAAAAAGATTGGTTCACCTCCATTATATGGTTAATTGACATTTTTATAGCCCACATCTTGTAAAGCTGTGATTCCTGCTCTCGTTAAGTTTGCAGAATGTGTCATGATAAACACTCGTGGCTCAAAGAACTCAAACGCAGACAATCAGGTCCGTGAGGCAAAAAAGCAGGGTTTACTGCCGGTCCAAGGTTCAGTACACAAGCAGGCAAACAGATCAGGCAGAGGTATCACGCAGACAAAAGACAAGAGGCAAGGTTCAGGCAAAAATGGGTCTATAACAAAAGCCAGGCTATGAAAAACAGCTGGAAAATGATGCTAAGGTACAAACAATCTGGCAACAAGACAGGGGAAGACACAAGACATGATGAGACACAGGTGGGGAAGAACAATCAGGGATCAGGTGTGACAACAGGAAGCAAGACCTACGGATATAAAGAAAACAGGAAGTATGAGACAAAACATAAAACATAAGCAAAACGGGTAACTTCACTAAAGTGAAAAGGCAGGATCATGACAGAATGGCTGTTCACTGGGTACTTTTAGCCAAGGGGCAAAAGTTAAAGATGGACGATGAAAAAAAAAGACTCTTTTTCAGAGTTTAATTAAAACTGAATCTGATGTGTATGTTTGGCTTTGTTCTTATAAAAATATTAAACACTGCCAAAGTCAGCAGATAGCACTAACACTTTTTTAAATCTCATGTTCAGCACACAAAACATTGGATTAATCTCAGTTTTCAGTGTCCGGGATAGCTCATCAAAGTACTAGAAAATGCTTCAGTAAGCGTGTGTACCTTGAGATTTTCTTTATCCCAAGGGTTAGGGTTAGGGTTAGGGGTTAGAGTGTCCAGCATAACATCACATAGACATGCCCCTTTGCAGAGGTCATGCACAGCAAATTTTCACCTAGCCACACACATCCCAAAGATTTTAACAGGCCCAAATTCAGACAACAAGAAAACAGCTAACTTTCAGGACCTACTGCTGTCAGTAGTTTAAAATGGGTTATAGACTCATATATGACTTAATATTATCATATGCAACACATACTTCTCGATCAATCAATCAATCAATCAATCAATCAATCAATCAGTCAATCTTTATTTGTATTTCTGTGCATTGAAACAGGTACTAGAACTTAGGATAAAATATTGGATAACAATTTCCTGTAAAACCACTTTGCTTCTTGCTAATACGTTGTTCATTCATTCCTTCATTTTCTATACACTTACCCCTTTCTGGGTCGCGGGGGGGCTGGAGACTATCCCAGCTGTCATTGGGCGAGAGGCAGGGTACACCATGAACCGGTCGCCTGTTGATTGCAGGGTCATGCAGAGAGACAGACAACCATTCACGCTCACATTCATACCTAAGGGCAATTTAGAGTCACCAATCAACAATGGTGTATGGGAGGAAGCCGGAGTGCCCGGAGAGAACCCACGCATGCACAGGAAGAACATGCAAACTTCATGCACAAAGGCCCTGCCCAACCCAGGGATTGAACCAACCTTTTTGCTGTGAGGCACGTGCACTACCTGCTGCGCCACCGTGCCGCCCAATGTGTTGTTTAATTAGAATATAACATGTGGATCTGATGAAGGAAGGTCCAGTAGTGACTTTCTTAAAAGGATTGTAGCATATCACAAACCACAAAATAACACCTGCTGCAGGTCCATCAATAAATTGACTCTTCCTCCAGTGTTCATATACTGGGACAAGGACAGTACTCCAGCTAGGACCACTACAACAGTACAAAAGTACATGTCACAACAACAGAAGGCCTAATCCAGCAACAACTGGGCTCCTTTTGAGTGTGCATGTAGACGTATACTCACCGTCCCTTTCCCTCCTTGACTCTCCCCCCGCCTCTGGTGTTGTTGAAGATGGACCAGGATAAAAGGAAAAGGTCAGTCTGTCAGGAGGAAAAGACACCTGACCTCTAACCTCCTACTAACAACACTGAAGTCACTCAGCACACCCACAAACATGCAACATAAAAAAGTACTGTGTTTGTGTTTAACTTTGTACAAGGTGCCTCACCACTTTTGGTGTGCTGGTCTGTGACATTTTTTTTACACATACTTAGTCTCTGTGTTTGTGAATGAGTTTTGCTATTGGAATGTGGCTTACAGAGCTAGATTAAAAGCAGGGCCCTGTGGGTCTGCATGTGACTTCCATCTACTTGCCCTGTAATCCTGCTCTCACTAGGAGCCCCTAATCATGGCTGTCTGTCTACAGCAAGACTGGCATGCATATCATCAACACATTCACACACACTCACACACACACACAATTAGGGCCCCTACACTTCAGTCCACACGTTAAGGAAGTGGCGAAATGTGTGTGTCTCACACACATTTTCACAGTAATTGCTTCTATGGTATAAAGGCGTGACAAACTGCACATGGAACATGGATGTATAAATAGGCACCTACTAATTTATACACATATGTTGACAATTACAGACACATATAACAAAAAACAGCACACAGAAATAGCCTGTACACAGACTGCATTTCATTCATCATTTTACACAGTAAAAGATTTTGTCTTTGACTCAGATCCAGATCCTCACAGCAGATCTTCCTTTGTTATTATTATTTTGACTGACAGGCATGGGAGAAATCGCTTTTCTCACACATGGACCCACAAGTCAAAGCTGTCCTTTTTAAAACACATGAGGTATATGACAGGAGAACAATTAAATTACGGGCAGCATGGTGGCGCAGCAGGTAGTGCACGTGCCTCAGATCAAGAAGGTTGCCGGTTCGATCCCTGGGTCGGGCAGGGTCTTTCTGCATGAAGTGTGCATGTTCTTCTGCATGTGTGGGTTATCTCCAGGCACTCCGGCTTCCTCCCACACACCAAAACATGCTCATTAGGTTGATTGGTAACTCTAAATTGCCCTTAGGTATGGATGTGAGTGTGAATGGTTGTCTGTCTCTCTATGTGGCCCTGCAATCGACTGGCGACCGGTTCATGGTGTACCCTGCCTCTCGCTCAATGACAGCTGGGATAGGCTCCAGCAATATGTATACACTCTCAAACACACATGGAATCCCCTTCTGTGGTTTGCCTTTGATCATCCATAACCCTTAAATAATCAACAACAGCTATCAGAAAAATGTGTCGTTTTTTTTTTTTAAAGACTGCATTTTTCTCCAAAGTCAACTTTTTAAAAGTGGCCATGTTGAAATTAAGTTGTAAAATTATCCAGCAAAAGCCCAAAATGTCCAAAACCAGGCCTCCATAGCAATTTTATAATTTGTAGTTGTCATAAATTTGCAGGCAATATGCATTTAAGAATGGCTCGCAAACGAACGACTCACTCACAACTGCAAATTAGTTCTTATCGTTCACTTAAAAGAGCTGTTCAAACGACTCAACTCATTCGCAAATGTCACATCTCTAGCAAAACCACCTCGGAAGTAGATCAACAAAACAAAGCCTCTGTTTAGGAGTAGACGAACATGATGCAGTGATAGTGGAAGATAACATAACATAATGCTGTAAAAAAAAACGAGTCACAACAAGCACACAGGACTGTGTAGAGTTGCTGAAGAGTTTATCTGATGACTGTAGGCAGAGGTTCGCAGCTACACCCGTTGACACCAAGTGTTTGAGCTAAGCTAAATAGCAGTCGGTGAACTTTGGCCGTCTCTTTCTTGTTACTGAAAGCACAGAGGAAAGAATGGTGTCCGTCTGCTTGTTATGGATTCTTGACTGAGGGAAGATACAAAAAGAAAAAAAAAGTTGGCCCATCGCTTTAACCCAGCCTCTGTATGCCACTTACTGTCGCTCTTTTCCTTTTTGCAGTAATCACAGCATTGTCAGCTGACACCAAATACTTATCAACTCCAAACTCCAACATAAAAAGCAGTTAGCATGGTTTTCTGTATACAAAAATGCAGAAGGGGAGTAAGGATAGGAAGAGGTAGCCCATCGCTTGCTTGTGTTTTGGCTGAGAATTGTTGCATTTTTGGGATAAACCAACAAACATGGGCTCTATACTGTAGGTTCAGATTTAGAAGATAATATAGCCAACACTAAATCTGATTAATAGTTTCAATCCCCCCCCCACCCACCCACCCACCCACCCACCGCCATCTGTTGCTGCCTCGACACAGCCAATATTCAAGAACACTGCAGACAGGAAGATGATTAAACCACTTGGTGTCTGTTGGATTCTAGCTTTGAGTTCATCACCTCTGCCTTTTAAGGATGCATTCAACATAAGTCTGTAATCAAACAACAGCTGGTTACAATAATGGAAACCATTAAATGGCTCATTTTTGTAATTAAATGGGCTTGTGAGCTGTGTTTGAGGCTGTGTGCCACACTGGCAGAAAACATGTTAAGTGATACAATAGCTAAGAGGAGTTTTTAGAGGAGCACTCAATCATCAATTTGGCTCAGTATTCAACTTATCTACTTGAATGGATTTACTATTTCCTATCTGCCTGTCAAGACCGGAGTTCATTTTAATCAGAGTAAGATTAATAAGTGAGGATCCATTTCTTGCTGTTACGTGGACAGTGCCAACATTTTAAGAACAGCTTGTTTTGTTATGTAGAAAACATTAAACATGCAGGCCTTTTTAGCGTGCCTTTTGATATTCTACAGTTACTTGTTCCTAAATTCAAACAGGTTAACCATAAATGCATCCATCCACTATCTATACCACTTATCCCTTTTGGGGAGCCTATCCCAGCTGACACTGGGCAAGAGGCAGGATACACCCATGACCAGTCACCAGCTGTTTGCAGGGCAACATAAAGAGACTCACACACTCACTCACACCTTAGGGCAATTAAAAGTCACCAGTTAACCTAACAAGCATGTTTTTGCATCTGTTGGAGATAGCCAGAGTGCGGAGAGAACCAACACATGCAAGAGAGAGCATGCAAACTCTCACATAGAAAGGCCTTGGTCGACACGTGTGTTCAAATCAGCAAGCCTCTTGCTGTGATGCACTACCTGCTGTGCCACCAGGTCACACTTTCTATACAGGTTTAAATATTATTAGTATTTCTCTTTCAATAAAATGCATCCACTGGTTAAACCGATGTAATAATTCAGACTGTTTCTTTTCTGAACTAGCTGGTGTCTGCCAAGTCCCAGTCTAAGTGTACCATATCACAAAAGTAGTGTTGTAGGACTGAAGCACTATCCCCATAATTAAATCTGAATATCAGTTGGTTCAACCAGTGTTGAAAGTTGTTTCTCCAAACCTTTTATAATAACAGCCTTTAGGCATGTCCAAAGCAAATACAGCTTTCTCCAGCCCCAGCTTTGTTTTAACTCATTGATTGGGTAGCTGAAGCTCAGTGGCTTAATCAGCCATCTCTATGGTAGGTAGTTGTTCAACACTAACCAGAACCAGAACCCTACCACCACCCCTAGCTGTGTTGGTGGTGATGTGTGAATTTGATTGAACTGCTTTAGTTAGCACTGATGAATACCTTTAACTTGACACACCAGATGGACCGTTCACTATATATCACAAGTCCATGTGGGCAACAACCCAGTGAAAGTGTTTTGGAAAGGGCAGAACCTTTCAAAAGCATATCCAGCAGGTGATTGGATGATTGTTCCGTCAATCACATTCATTAAGGACCAGACAGATGATGTAGTGGGAAGGTACTGCCACAGTGTACAATACAAAATATAAGCCACTTTGCAAAACAAACTATCACTGAAACATATTGGAAGTCGAGCGTAAATATCCTTTCTACTGAAAAGTTCTTTCATTGTTGTTTATTTATCATTTAATAAACAAATGTGGGCCAGATCTGATCAAACTTCCACCAAAGCTGTTAAGCATCTAAGCTTATCTCTGTATGAACAGTCACTTACTGCTGTTGTCTTACTCATAACCCTCGCCTCTTTATGCTCTAAAGGACTCTGATTGGGAAGTGCCACTTTGGGCGGCTCACAGTCTTTGTAGATGTAGCTTGGCAAGCAAGGCGACAGTTGGCGATAAGTGTTGATGCCCTTAATGACCCAACATCAGCTATTTGGGGAACATAATGACTCATGGTGAGAGCTTTATGTGTGCTTTTTCCCACTAGTTTTATTTGGATGTTTGTATGCTCACACTGACCCCCTCTACTGGTGCTCCCACCTGGGTTATTTTTTTTCTGTCTTTTCTTTCTTTCCCAGATGCACTGTGATGTTTTTGGAGTGGCAGCCCCGAGCACATAAACCACCAGTAGTATGAATGGTTGTGGTTAGATGACTACAAAGTACAGTACAGTACAAGCTCACACTTGATTATCATTTTACTATTCATATATTATTGAACTGATTTTTATTTTGCTTTAAAAAGGGACACAGGAAATATTCCTACATCCTTCAGTTTTCTTTAATCTGCATTATAATTTGCAGAATGACAGTACTGAACTATGACCTTTTCAGCCACTATTTCTCATTAGGCTGTCATCTACCTCCACAAACACTCTCACATCCTTCCCTGCCTACACAGACAAAGGGAAAGGCCAAGTGGGAGCAGCATGAAGGATTTTGGGCCCTGTAATTGTGGTGGAGGATTACTCTGCTCAGACTGAAAGCAAGATTTGTAGTTTTTAAAGTGAAACCTTTGTGTTAATCTAATGATGAAGAGAAAGATGACTGTATTTAACTATAAGCGTCATATTAGTATTAAACACTTTCAGCTTCTAGTAAGATCAAAATAACACGAAATAAGAGTTTTATTGATTATTTTGAAGTTGTTTGTAATTTTCTGAAACATTTTTTGCAAAGCTCAACAAAACATGTACAAAGTCATGTTTTAGTAATATTATTCATCTAACTGTTAAAAAAGCCAGGCCGTCCCGTTTGTACTCCACTAAACTCCCATGACACACACACTCTGACAGACATGAACTTGTTTTCTCACAGCTCAACTCACGCAGTCTGGCTGGCACGCACAGGATTTCACAGACAAACACCCACACACACACACACACATGGGTACATACACATGCAAACACACCCCGACTGTCACAGAGGCAATGCTGAAGGAGCATGACAGCGAGTCCCCTGCCACCCGCGGACACAAACAAAAGGCAGGCAAACACAAAAGAAACTGTAAAGCAAGCACCTTATGACAAACACATAACACACACATACACACATATACACAACAATTACCGAGCACTCTCCCCTCAGGCATTGTGTGTTATTGACATCATTCACTCCGTGCAAGGTCTTTCCATCCCTTCCTCCCTTGCTCTCTTCCTCTCTCTACATTTGGTATGAATTGGCATGATGCGTGAAGTACGTGTGTGTGTATGTGGCATGGAACTAATTTCCCCGCTTACTGGCACACATGGAAAGCTTTTAGTTCGACTTCCCCCATGTCCCTGTCTTTCAAGCCATCTGTGAAACAATGCTCATGCACTTTGTTCACACAGAAAGGTGGGAACATAATGATTTTGTCCTGCTTACGTCTTCTCTCTTGCCAAAACACATCCATGTTTAATCTGGTAAACATCTCTGTCACAGAGAAAGAAGACCATAAGGTAGAAAAAAACAGAAAATGCATTTCATTAAATGCTAAAACTAAGACTTTACCATTTTCCCCTTAGTAATTAATTACATATATTTGAATTAATTCAACAAAGCAGTATTTCTTTGTGTTTCCTTCTTGTGTGAGTTTGTTACTGTACTTGGCCTTGTGTGTGTGTCCATGGCATGAGACGTAAAGTTGTCTGCCTTGGTGTGTCTCCAGTGACTAATTGTTTCTGTCCTTTCACAACCGTCACGCAATTTTTGTAATCATGTAATATCTCTGAAGGACACTGAATGTGATCCACATCTGTGGCAGGAAGACAGAACAAGCATGGTCTGTTTGTGTATTTAAATGCGGTGCCAAGGTTACACCTTACCGTCTGATGAAAAACAAATTCTTGTACCCTACACTGCCAAAACTTGTACTTATTTATGACAATAAGTACAAGTTGTCATAAATATTAGCAGATAAAAAAAGTGAGCTGGACCAATTCTTTTTTTGTTTGTTTTGTTTTTCTTTCTTTTATGTTCTCTAAGCATGAGACATAGAGGTGATCATTAGATACTTAATCTGATACTTAAATAATAGCAGATCCTAAACTTAAAGACCCCTTATTTTGTCTTAAGCCTATAACACCTGTTGTATCATATTTGATACATACTTTTATGATATCTCTATCTAATCAATATGATCAACATATTACTAAAAAAAGAATCTGAATACAATCAGATAAATGATAAAAATGTCCTAAAATGGATTATTAGTTGCCAAAAACACCTAATGTATCAAATGAGATTAATACACATATATATATATATATATATATATATATATATATATATATATATATATATATATATATATATATATATATATATATATATATATATATATATATGTGTGTGTTAAATCTTATGGAAATTTAGATTTTTTAGGATTTCAGTAGAAAGTCAAATAAACATTTCAGCTCCAAAAAAATTGAATTTTCTGGCTATAATTTGTGCTTTCAGGCATTAAAGGGCTCAGGTTCATACATTTGATTTTTAATGACTGAGTATGTTCACAATCACTTCAAGAGGTCCTCTGATCTTGACATACTTAGTACCCCTGATCCAGCTGAATTCTCAGTCTGTCTGGGACGCCCTGTTGGCGCTCCTGCCCTCCTCCCAATGTGGGCCCAGTTTGCCCTTGCTGGTTAATGGGCATCCATTCTACCCTGGGCTGACCAGCCTGAGCCAATGGGCTTAAACTGACAAATGAAATAATGCTAGGACATCCCAGTGGTGGCTCTACCCAGAAGGCTGAGGGAGCAAGCCATTTTGGGCAGCTACTGATGCTATTGAGAGCAGGAGAGGGAGAAGTCATGATGCTGCAGACTTTTGCCTTGTGCATAGAAGCACTCTATCATGCAGAGAAGACATGTTAAACTCACTGTAGGACATGTAAAACTCAAAGAGCATAGTATGGGCTCCCTAACATTTGGCCCTTCTTCAGTCTGATGTTGCCACACATTCTGACACACAAGGATAGGCATTGGTTAGATTATTTAATCATTTAGAATTAAAATCATTTACTGATCAATAATAAGGAGAATTAGTCATGCAGCAGGTTTGCATACTGTTTTCAAAGAATTAGCTTGTTATCTCACTTTTTCATTGTTTTCGTCGCTTTTTACACAGTTAAATATTCTGTCAGGGGTGAAATTACCCATTTTTGTTTTATCCATCTTTGCTGTGCATCTTTTTTTTTTGGTTAAAAGAAATTAAAGGCACATCTCATTATGTTTCGGAAACCTAGCTATTAATAACAGTTTTATTGTGTGCTTGTGCATAATGTCACTAGGTTATTGCACTGAACACTAAAAAAAGTATCAGTGACTCTCAGCATTCAAAATGTAGGACAGATCTTGTTTTGTATTTATCCATGTAAATTTAACATTGAACAATGGAACATCTTTTGAAAAAAAAAAAAAACAGTAAGATTCCTTATTCTTATAACCATGTCTAAATGGAAAAGTGCAACAGACATTCGGTAATTTAGTCACCACACAATTCCAGCCCAGCCCCTAATGACTTGTTTATAGAAATTTTTGCATTTGAGTTTGTTCAATTTGATCACAATCAACAATCTTAACTAATTGTTTGCTTAGTCTTCCTTGAAATGGGGATGATTAACAGAATGTCTGTCTGAATTTAATTTAGCTGCTTCAATTTAAGAATCTGGTTTTGCACATTTCTTCTTAGTCCTGCTTTTGCAACTTAAAATGCCTGCCATGAAAAGTTTTATTCCAGGGAAGGTTCTTTTTATTTCAAGACAGGACTAACCAGAGGGTGAAGTGACTGATTTCAGCACTCATGTTATTGTTATAGTTTCTAAAATTTTTATTTCATGAGTATTTTTAAATTGACAAAATTCAAACTCAGATGCTAACCTTAAAATCACAATGTCCAATACCAAAATGATACTTGACACTAAAACAATGCTGTATACTTAATACGTAATGGATCAGAAACAGGATGTCCTCAGGGCTGTTTCTTATACATGTAAGAAAAATACCATACCTGTTTAGTTATTTAATATTCATCAGGTCAAACTGATAATATGTCATATTTTTGGGCTTTAACATTATGCAAGAACAGAATATTTAACATGCATAAAAATACGGCTACAGTGCTGTATAATACTGGCTACTATGGATGTTATTCATGTTTTTAGTAATAATCATGACTTAATACAATGTAAGTGTTTATAATAAAGTAAAGTAAAGTAATAAAGTTTTCATTTTTTGTCTTTTTTGTTCATCCTTCAAAACTCAAACTCTGTCTGTCCACCTGTCTGTCTGTCTTTCTCTCTCACTGCTAGCTAATTCACACAAACACCTGTCTCTGTGTCAGTATACCTGAATCTCTTTGACCTTTAATTAGAATTCAACCCCTTTGACCCTGTTGCTGAAAAGCAATTCCTCTCAGCAAGCTGTGCATTCACCTTATTTTTGATTTAGTCAGCTCCCTCTTTTCATGTCCTCGTTAATCTTCTGTTGCAATTTTTTCCTCTGCTCATGCCCTTGCTCTGGAGCCCTTGGCCTGGTGTCCCTCCTGGTTTACAGGAATGTGTGTCTGTATGTAATGTGTGCAGGGTGTGAGAAAAAAAGTCAAGGTGTCTTTACCCTTTGTGGAAAAAAAGTTTTACCAGATAAGCAAAAAAAAGTCCACTGAATGGGACAGAAGTTATTTTTACCTCCGCCAAGGAGGTTATGTTTTTGCTGGCGTTTATCCGTCTGTTTGTTTGTCTGTAACTTGAAAAGTTCTGAACGGATTTAGATGAAATTTTCAGGAATTGTCGGAGATGGGATATGGAAGAAGTGATTAAGTTTTGGGGGTGATCCGGATCACCATCTGGATCCAGGAACTTTTTTAAAGATTCTTGAACATTGGGAGATAGGACCATTTTCGGCATTTGTGCATATAACTCCACAAAAACCTACCTTGGCAGAGGTTTGTGCTCTCTGAGTGCTTTCTAGTTTTTAATTTTCTTGCTGCTATTAAAATTAAAACAAGTAAAAAAACATTTCTGTTTGCCCCTAAAAATTTAACTTCACATATATGTCAGTTTTGAACCTAGAGCTATAATTCCCATTAATACGACTGCCCCCCCATGTTTTCATGGATGAGTTATTGATCAACCTGAGCATTTAAAACATTTAAAACATTTCATCACCTTTATCAAATGCTCACACAGACTGTCCATGTACCTTTTAAGAGAGACCTGCTAGTAGTAATTATCACTGCAGGGCAGGCGTGCACACAAGTCCTTAGGGAATCTCTGCAAGTTGCTCCCAAACACACACATACGTCAGGGAGTAGCGTGTGTGTGTATAACTACGCCCTTGTTCGTCAATGGGCGTCCCTGAACACCTCTCTCCTGTGTCCTTATGGTTGTTCCGGTATTCTACCATCCCGTGAGCCCTCCCACACCCTATAATTAGTGTCACCCCAGCAACCAGAGAAAGAATGCTCAGTATTCTTGTCGTCGTGGTAACTGCGTAAGTGCGAAGGCCGGAGGTGCTGGTTGTAGGTGTCAGTTAATGACAGGGACAATGGGTCCTCAGTCTGACTCGACATGTGTTGCATTTGAAGGACTAGTGATGTAAGTTGGAGTGTATGGGTGTCTCATGTGAAAGTAAGCGCTTAAGCCATGTTTGCATGGTTACAGCTGTTTTCTTCCAAGTTCTTCAGAGGCATGGGGTACCACACTTTTATATCATTTAAAGCTTCTAAAATGAAATGATACCCAATATCCTTCCTACTTTTAATCTTATGTATACCAGGTACACTGCAATGCAGCACAGACTATATGTTGAAGCTTAGCTATTATTTTCTGCATACTTTTAACTGTAAAACTACCTTCAAGCCCTCTGCATGGCTGCATATAACTTGGTTAGGGAAATTTCATTATAACACCTATGGATTATTTCTCATGTGCCTTCAATCAAAGACTCCCCAAGAGTCACAAAATAAATTAAAGGTTGGCAAAAATAAATCACAACATTGAAGATTATCTTTGAAAACAGACCTGTGGCCTTTTCATCATTCCCTTATCAAACCCTATTAAACTTTATTATAACACTGTTTGACCACGCCCCAGAGTAGGCTATTCAAATATCATAGTTTTACACAGTGAGAGAGTAAATACTTAATTGCATTTTTAAGAACTGTCTCATTTGAAGCAAATAAAAAGATTGAACTACAATCTGCAAACAAAGAGTGCACAACTTTTGACCAACAAACATTAAGAGAAACACACAATGTGAACACCATGAGTCAACAGTTTGCAGTAAAACTGTTGACAAACAATGCAGTCATTTGTTCTGCTGAATCAGATCCTTTACCGGAATAATGTCAAAGGTCAGTCTGTGATTTCCTAGTACAAACTTTCAATAACCTCAGGAAGGCAACTGCTCAGCGTGCCCACGTTTAGATAACACGTGTCTCTAGTTCCCTCTGCTGTCAAAATTTAGGTACTGCAGGCCCTCAAGCTATAAATTCCTGGGGACTGAACAGTAAGGACAAAATGTTCCCTGTACTAAATGTGGAAAAAGAACTGCAACATCTGTGCCTCAGACAATGCCAGAGTTTTCGGATATCTAAGAAGTGTAACGAAACATTAAGTCATTTGTTCCTCAAGAGGATTTTTATTAAGTACAAATTATAAAAAATAAACATGGATATTTTTAAGTACAAATTACTATGAAAATGCAAATAACTCATAAAAACAACGCTGTGGGTGTGTAAGTTCCTGCCATGAAAACATTTGTTATTATTGTGAAAATGTTATTTCCTCAAGAATCTTCCTTTCTGTTTGAATGTATGCGGATGAATATGTTCCAACCATAGCTGTGAGAAGTCTGGACTTTCCCGTAAAGTACGTCACTGTAAACGTAGGTGACAAGTCGTCTTCCCTGTTGCCTTCAGGAAACGTGGGAAACGTGATAGACACGTTCGAAACAAAGCCAAGAAGGCCACGTAACACATGATATTGTTCTGATACATCGTTTTAAAGAAAAGAATGTACGAAAAGCCACTGATGGTGGTAAACTGTGACATCTGCAACACTTTGATCAGTGATTAATCGTACAGTACACGTCTATTTTATACAATGGTTAGCGGAAGTTTCTCGTTATTTAGGGAATCAAAGGGGCAGTGGTATCTCACTGGGGCAGGTTTAATCAGTTTAATTGCAGTGATATAGTTAATAGGTCTTTGTCACGTTTGCTCCGTTGATGTTACTCGTCGTCTGTCAAGGTTTTAAACAGATAAGTCAGAGTTACCCGAAGTACCCGAAGGAAGCATGGGACCACTAACTTTTTTCCAAGGTATAAAAGCAAGTAATTATTGTACAGAGGGATAATTACCTTCACGACTGTCAATTTAAGAACTAAGTATACATATAATTGATTAAGTTGATTTGCTTCGGTTGTCTGCAAAGATATCTAAAAATGTGACCAAATGGATAACAATGATATCACATTGTTCCAAGGACTATTTTTTTAAACAATCTTTTATCTATGTTTTTCGAGTTGTGTTGATTATCACTGTCTATATTTTATTGTGGTAGGTAATGTCATACTCCCATTATACATATAAATTTCATGTGTCTTTAAACATATCTTACACATTTTGTGTTTGCCACCCACCCATAAACACAAATTAAAAAAAACAAACAATTAAAATCCCCAAGTTACTAATGCGGATTTTAATTGATTATTTTCATTTTGGTTTTGTTCAATTAATAAATTTCGTGGCACTTTTTCACGACGCGGATGTGCATGTATGGTGGTGACGTCACTTACTGCGTTAGTCGCCCTGTTCCGCTGTCGTTCGGTTGAAGCTGGCTGCGCGATAGGTTCAAATCACTGATTTTGTGCTGAAGATGGCCGCTGGTCCACTTTCTGTCTCTTCCACTGCATCAACCAACAACGATGGGATCCTTATCGGTGACAAGGTTTACTCGGAAGTATACCTTACAATTGACAACTCTCTCATACCGGAGGAAAGGCTTTCCCCGACCCCGTCTATGCTCGACGGCCTCGACCTGAACACCGAGACCGATCTTCGCATCCTTGGGTGTGAGCTGATTCAGTCGGCCGGCATACTCCTTCGGCTACCCCAGGTAACGTGGCATTTGATATTGGACTTGATATTACTTATGTGAATGTGTTTGTTCACTAGCAAGCATGTTATATGGTTTTTCCTTTTCACAGTAGGCCGCAGTCTGAACAGTAGCATATAGCTAATGTTAGCCCGCTAACATTAGCGTGGTGGAGTTAAAATGGCGGCGGGCCATTGTGCAAGGTTAGGCCAGTGAAGTCGAGACAAAGCAGAAACGCAGTATTCTTTTCTCCACAGGTGGCTATGGCAACGGGCCAGGTCCTCTTTCATCGCTTCTTCTACTCAAAGTCTTTCGTCAAACATAGTTTTGAGGTAAGTAGATGTTAAATTGTGTATCTTTTTTCAACACGTTTGTAAGATCGAGCTAGCAAAGCCAAACGTTGTAACGACGTCTGTGGCAGCCATGTTGTCGGGACGTGATGTGAGAGAGTTATACGAACGGCTGTAGTATAAAGACGAGGCTGAAGTGTCAAAGGTGACACTCAGAAACGGCACCCCGAGAAGTAGAGAGTTTTTGGTCACTTCCCATACTCCTGTTAAACGTGTTGGTCACGTTTTAGGGCCTTCATTTGAAATATTGATCTGTAAAAGATGCTATTTTTGTTGTCAAGTGCCCTTTTCAGATTTGTGAAAAGTGTTTGATGCCAGTCATAGACCATGACGAGGATTTGTATGGTATTGTCATCCTAAGAATGCAACTCATGCAGCGTTGATCAGCCGATTAAGTCGTTTGTGATGAGTAACAAAATTTTTGTTAATATTGTTCTCAAGTGCTGATGATTTCACCATTTTGAAAGTGTCTTATATTACTTTCATACGATGGAGTGTTCTTGTTTTCAATGACTTTGTCCTTTTTTCAAGCCACCTTTTTCTCTACAACTTATTTTGAAATTTCTCTTTAACTGCATTCCTGAGATGTTAAAACTTGTCTACGAACCTGTGCTTAAATTGTGTACTACAGATTGTTGCCATGGCATGTATCAACTTGGCCTCCAAGATTGAAGAAGCACCACGACGAATACGAGATGTCATCAATGTTTTCCACCATCTGAGACAGATCAGAGATAAAAAGTAAGTATTTAAACTAAATCATGTTCTTCTGATAATCTATACATCATTTGTCTTACACAATATTTTGTTGTATTTTTTTTGTTTTTTAACCAAACAGGTGTATGTTGTTTATCTGCTTTGCTGTGAAAGTGCTCTTTGGTTTAACTTTGTACTCTAAACTACTTAAACTTTTCAGTTTCCTCTTGACTTTTAATATTGGAAATGAACATTTTTACACCTAATATGTGAGATCCCCATCACTAAGAAATTGGATCTTTCAACAAATATATTGAAATATTAGACAAGTCTTAATACTGCAAGACAAGGCCACACTCAGTGTGCCTCTGTCTTCGTAGAAATCTGCACATGTCAATTCAAAAGACTTTGGCATTAACTTGGCTTCTTTTTTTCCTTGCAACCAACTAACAGCGACCAGCTACATTTACCAAAGCCTGGGTGATGTGGAATGGTACGTAAGATGAAGCAGTCGGCATGACAACCATGATGCAAGGGGGTCACTATCCTCCCCCAGAACCACCCCATCCCTCCTGTGGGAGACACCCGTGGTCTGAGCCACTGCGGGGCACTGGGATCGGGGATGACAGGTTGGCCGAAGGTCCTTGGCCCCCGGGGCGCCTTGAGGACTCCTGTGGTTTCAGTCTTAATCATTGGGTTTCTGTCCGCCATTCTGCGGAACATTGGGTAATGTAATTTTCTTCTCTGACTGCTCCTCACCATGCATTTTCTTTGTGTCAAGAACAAAACCCCATTCACCTTCTGTTTCCCGTGGCTTTATGGAAAATTCACCATGGTTATTTGGAGTGACGGAAGTAATCCTAAATTATGTAATTATATTTAATGTATTTTTAGCCATTGCTGGTTGTGTTCATGCTTAAAGTCAGTGCATGCACCAAAGTTTTGAAGTAAAATGTCATTTTCAGATTACATTTAGCATACCTGAATTAATTCTGTCACTTTGGCTATTTTTGGTTGTGATATTTGACTAGAAAATGTTTGTGTAGTAATTGATGTTGCAGTGGTACTGGGAGTTTTTTGCATGTGGCTTGTAGCATGTTGTTACTACACATTGTGATTATTGTTTTGATTATTGTTTTTTGTGGTATTGAAGTTCTTTTGATGGATTTCAATTTGGTTATAGTCAGAGGAGGCTGAAAGATGAATGGCTCCACCTTCTTTGGAAAGGAAATATACATTGGCCACCTGAATGGCAGGGTGGAGGATGTTATCCGTCTGTCATGCAGGCTGAGACTTAAATAAGCTATCATATGTTTTTGATTTAGGTAAGACGCTATTTGCTTTTATAAAAGATAAATCTGTGGAGCTGTTAGTGTCCATCAGTGGTGTTTTCAGAAACCTTTTATATTAAATTTGCTGATGATTTTGGGTCGTTACAGTACACTAGTCAGGATGAGAAATAGTAATTTTTTTCTTCTCTGAATTGAGATATTAGTAAATTTTAAAATTGTACTATATTGTTGCAGAGCAAAGTGCTTTGTTTATCAAGTATTATTAAATAGTTAGCTTAAAGGTGTTGCATATCAGCTGCAGAATGTCTCCGTAGTATTTTGGTAATTTGAGTGAAGACTAACGAGAGTTTTAGTCATAAGGTCAGGGAAGTTTAGTAATTGGTGTGGCTGATGAATTTGGTCGATACTTCTTTTAAAGCTGTGACACAAAGGTGACTGAGGTTGAGGACTGTCATTACATCCCACAAACTTTTTCATGAACCACAGGAGTCCACAAACCCCATGAACTGTTAAGCATTTCAACACAGGAACCTGTTGCTTTTAGTTGGTTGAAGCGTAAAAAAGGAAAAAGAGTGCAAGAAACCAGAAGAGCACTTTCTTTTCTACTCTTATTATGAAGGGGGAAACCATTATTTTATTTTGATTCCTTTACAAACCAGGACGCCAAGTTCATTGATACTTGATCAGAACTACATAAATACCAAAAACCAAGTCATCAAAGCAGAACGGAGGGTCCTGAAGGAGCTGGGCTTCTGTGTGCATGTCAAGCATCCTCACAAGGTGAGTTCATGTCACTCTCTTACACACTTTGACTTGTGGCGCACAAATTGGCCACTTCCCCTTTAGTTTTTTAACCAAAGAAAAAAAAGCTATGAATTATTTTGTTCTTATAATAGATGTAAGCTTAAAAATGACTGACATTGGGCTGATTTTCCCCATTTTGTAGTCATATTCAGTCATTGCTCATTTTTTCCCCCAGATTATTGTCATGTATCTCCAAGTCCTGGAGTGTGAGAAGAACCAGATGCTGGTCCAGACCGCCTGGTAAGTTCAGTCTTTGTTCTTCACTGATTATTTTCCACAGCAGCAACTTGTCATGTCTGCAAGAAGTATCACTTGGCTTGGGCTAAAAACTTGAATTGAATAAATCTGAAACGCCTTAACCATCAGAAGAGCACTAGATCTACCTACTTGGATCTGTAAGGCAAACTTAGTGCTGTCATGATTATACGCAGGTTAATAAACATTTGACCAACATTTGCCCAGGTCTGTGTCATCCCCTCACTCCATTTTAACCCTACACCTTTTTTTCTGATGAAGCAATGTATTGTATTGCCTAGACCAGTTTGGTTTCACACTCTCTTATCTGCCCTTACATGGCTTTGCTGTAAAGTCTGTTTGATTTGCGATTTTTAGGGAACTTGGTTTAACTTTGTCCTTTCTCTCTACTCTTTGATTAAAGGGTAGTCCATGCTGGTAAGTCACATAAAGAACCTCTGAACTCTGCCTCCTCCAACCACATGACCTCAGGAAGCTCCCCTCATTGGCTGGCTGCCCCTCTCCAGACAGCCAATCCCAATGCCGAGATTCTCTGAAGGGGGAGGGCGAGCCTTTCCCAACAGCCAACAACATCTTGTTTTCTCTTGGGTGCCCCAAAGGATTTGTATTTTTTGGTCTTGCTACAAAAGGTTTTAACTGTAATACCTACGGATATATTTGTATATACATATGTATATATATACTTTTTTTTTTTTAACGTTAACAATAAATTAGTTTTGAAGGTAGCTTAGCAAGAACAGAATATTTTTTGACCAGTTAGCCTGCCAGCTTATCAAAAATATTTGCAGTAGTGTACTGTGTCCCCCTCATACTGACGTGGTGTCCAGACGTGTCTGTTTTACAGGCTGATCCAGTGCTCAGGTTTTGCCTCCAAGGACCTGTCTCACCCACGCAGCAGTCAGAACCCACCAGCCCTGATTTATCTTTACTAGAATTGGCATAGTACTTAGACATTGATCTGGCAAAGTGCAGGTCAGCTTGTTTTTTTTAATGGAAGGTTAGACTGAAAGTAATGTTTGTGGCAGGCTTCAGTATTTACTTGCCGATGTATTGAGAAAGTATTAGAATCATCATGACTATCCAGAGGAAGAGCCAAAGCTGTCTCATTTCTTTTTTTATTTTTATAAATAGGTCGACTGTAGTTTCTATCAGTAACAATCTGACTGGGGTCAGTGCTGAGTTAATTATTTTGGGGGGGGGGGGGGGGTGTTGAACATGCTTTTAATTTCTCATGTGTTTGTCCCCATGACTTCTATGTTTACTTAGAACATAGATGTTCATATCTCCCTCTGCCGTCTGATTCACATCCTGGCCATATTTTCCTCCATCATGTGCGCCCTGTGTTACCAAATTCTACCGATTATCCCAGTTTCCTACTGACTCATCTCAGTCTTTTCCTTTATGTAAGGATTGTTCTTGGCTTAAGTAGAGAGGCTTAGATGGTTGCATTGTTATTAGTCAGGGAGAATGTTTTAGGACAATAGCTCTAGCTGTCTCACTGTGGCAAGTAAAAAACTGTCAAAAAAATCTTTAAAATGGTTCTGATTTTTCCAGTCCAACTTATGACCCAAAACAAATCTCAGTATTTTCTTCATCATACACAAGACAGACATTTACCTGTCTGCACAATGTCTTTATGTTTCATGGCTAGCTTGCAATTTCTGGCAGTTATTCTTGCAATATCCTCGTACTTAATTAGACATAATTAGACCTTGGAGTAGATATTCCAAAATCGTGGCTCATACGTACTCCTGCATGTTTTCTGACACCTCCTGTCTATCCTCATTGTCTTCAACCAAGTAACTCTCCTGTCGTAGTTTGGCTGCATTGTCAAAGCAGGTCTCTGATACGTTGTTTCCCATTTGTGTTCTCATGCTTTACCTGTGACATACAGCACCACCATGGATGCCTCAGAGAGAGAAACGGACAAAGTTAATCTTGATAGTTGCAAATGCGTATTTCATGAATGACCCTAGGCATGTACAGTACTATCAAGCTTAAAGTTCTTTAAAAGAGGCTCAGAGATTGAGTAGGTCAAACCCACCAGTGGTAATCTTTCTTCAGAATGTCAACGCCCAGTTATTGTTGCTTCTGTAGAAATCACAACTGAAGACTGTGGTTAATCTTGAACTGAAGAATTCACTGGGTAGTGGGTTATCTTAATTACACTAACCAAATGAATTAATTGATTTAGAACTCCATTTTTGAATTGAAGATCTATTATTTGTTGGGAGATGGTTTTGTGTAGAAAAGATGCTATGGTTTTTTTTTTCTTTTTATTTCTTTTAATTTTATAGGAACTACATGAATGACTGCCTGAGGACAAATGTGTTTGTGCGGTTCCAAGCTGAAACCATTGCATGTGCTTGCATGTTCCTGGCAGCTAGAGCTCTGCAGGTAAGAAGAAATGTTACTTTGACATGCTCATACCTTTGATAAAACCTCTATATAGGTATATATTATAGTGGTTTCAAAGAAGCTACTTTAGCTCATTTCAGCTGATTTTGGGAAATGTTTTTGTTAGATACCTCTGCCATCTAGACCTCATTGGTTCTTGCTGTTTGGAGCCACTGAAGAGGAGATAAAAGAAATCTGCATCACCACCCTCAGGCTGTACACCAGAAAGAAGGTATTTCTCATTTGTTTATTCACTTGTTTTGGAGTAAAGGTGCATTTGTTTTATAGCTCTCCTTTATTATGCATGAAAGTGAGCTTACCAAGCCACAAGTCAACACTGAATTCTGAAAAGAAATTAAACCATATCACAGTGGCAAGTCCTCAGTGTTGTGTACTAACGCAGTGTGACTTCTTTTCAGCCAAACTATGACCAGCTGGAGAAGGAGGTGGAGCGGAGGAAGGTGTTCCTGGCAGAGGCAAAGCTGAAAGCTAAAGGCCTGAACCCTGATGGCACCCCTGCACTGTCTACACTGGGTGGTTTCTCTCCCGCTTCAAAGCCCTCCTCCCCAAATGTAGCTAAGGTAGAAGAGAAGACTCCCAACCCCCAGACCTTTAAACAAGTGAAGAAGGAGCCGGACAACAGGATGCAGATCAATAAGAGTCCACACAATGGGTAAGAGATGAACCTGTTGGAGCTGACAGTGAAAGTATTCCAGATGTGGAAGTGTTACCTGAAAACATCTGTCTTTGTGTTTTTTGACCAGGTTAAGGAAAGATAATAAGATTGGGAGAAACAGCAGGAGTGGAAGTCGATCTCGGTCAAGAACACGCTCCAGGTCAAGATCTCGCTCTCCTCGCAGACAGTAAGAAATTGAGATGCATTGAAGTTAAATATAGAATGTAAATGTTGTGGTAGCTGCTGAGAGTGTCTGAGTTCAGCCATGTTCCTCATCCTTTCTTTTCTTTGCTGCATTCACAGTTACAACAGCAGACGCAGTCGCTCAGGGACCTACAGCTCTCGCTCACGTTCACGCTCTCACAGCCGCAGTCCATCCCCCCGCCGTCATCAGCCTTCCCCCCTTCTCCCCCACCTCAAGTCCAAGACCAGCCACCATGGCAACAGCGACTCTAAGTCCAGTGGACGCCACAGCAACAGTGGGGGAGGTGGATCCGGTCACAAAAGGAAGCGTTCGCGTTCTCGGTCTAGATCCCGCACCCCGGTCAAAGTGGACAGGGACCGTGACAGGGAGCGGGAACGGGAGAGAGACAGAGATCGCTCCTTTGACCTCTCCTCAAAGAAACACAAACATGAACGAGGAGGCGGTCACAGAGGAGACAGGAGGGACAGGGAAAGATCTCGGTCCTATGACAGGGACAGAGACAGGGAGCGTAGCCACAAAAGCAAACACCACAGCAGTAGTGGACACTCAGGACACAGTCGCCACCGGCGCTGAGACTCTCACACACTGACAGGTTCTGGGACAGATGATCACTGAGGAGTTGTTCCTATAGTCCAAACAAAAAGAAACTTTTACTTGTTCTCTGAACATTTATTGGGTGCCGGTCTGCTGTTATTCTGTTACCAACTGGAGTCATGTTAGCAAACACATCCTTATGTTTTCCATGGTTTGCTAAATAGTTGCACTTGAGCTAATCTTTTAAGTGAACTAGATATCTGCTCTCTGCATCCAGTCAGGGGACATAAGCTGACATGTTCTTAGAGCTGATGAAGACAACAGTGTCTTCATTTTCAGCACACAGCTGTTATAGCCAAGCACCTGTCTTTGGTCATTGTGCAAAAATTAAAAGTTTGCTTTAGTTTGGACTATTAAACATTATATGTGGGCTTTTCATATGCAGAGAAACACTCAAACACTTAAAATTAACATGGATTTAGAGTTTCTTCACCTCCTGGACTTTGTCTTGCATCTAAAGCTTATCTTTCCACACTGATCTTGATGTCCCTTTGGGCACCTGTAGTAAAGCCATGACACAGAAGCTTAAAAACGGCCTGATTTCTACACACAGTTTGTACATGCACACATCTCTTGGTGATTTAAAATGGACCTCTTAACTTATGACTCGACAGCAGCACACTTGTAGCTGACATTCAGCCAAGGTGTGTTTTCTAGGTCAAATGTAAATCCAAGAACCCCAATCCCCTTGAAGATTGAAAATCAGAATTTGAATTTGTATTTATTTCATAGTACCTATACACATAAAAGGAATTTGACTTGGTAAAGTGATGAAAAAATGATCAACATATAGAAAATGCAAAGTCCGAAAAAATTAGTAAAGTATAAAACTATGTAGAAAATAGTTCAAATTACAAAGGACTGTGTTTTGAAGTCTTTTCTACCCAAGGTCATGCGAGACAAGTGGTCAAGTCAGGGCATCAACTCAGTGACATCAGTTTGAGAGCTGTCATTATTCACTGTTGAGTTTATCTTTATTTTCTGTGAAACACTCACTCCAAACAGCCTTCCCCTTTGTATTTTTTTCTACATGGAAAGCTATGGACTATTAAGAGAAGGAAGTTGTTTACAGTGTAAAGATGGATAAGTAATCTACTGGCAGGTGTGAATGCTTTGATTTATAAAAGCAAACTGCTCAGCAGAGGGATTGGATGAATATATGTAAAGTCAATCTATCATTCAGGAAAGATCAATATGTTTGCACATTTAGGGACTTAAAGGTGAGTGGTTTGTTTTTTTTATGGACAGATGTTTGCTAAACCTGTATGCTGTACAGTATAAAAAAAAAACAAGCCGGCTATAAATGTATGGTTTTCTTTTTTCCCTTTTTTTTACAGCAGGGGATGCAGACTTGATCTCAGACATTTAGGGTCTCCAATTTGTTACACTGGTTTTAAGTCTGCACGTGTTCATGTCCAATTTTTATCCAAGAATAAATGAGGTATTCCACTGAACTCTCTCTGAATGTGTCTGTTTAAATCATGGCACCCTGAACAAGGCATGTCATATTGTATTTGCCTCAAGGACAAATTAGGGCTGTAGTGATGAAATGTCTTATACCTTGTTCATGCACTGGGAATTGTAAAATGACACGCTATCCGACTGCCTTGGTTGGAAATACTGGCAACGTTGGTTTAAAAAAGGATCAACAGGATGAGTGACATGCTGAACAGAAAAGAGTACGCCATAAGCTGACGTCCCGCCAAATGTTGCGTTATGTTTTTGCCACCAGGGGGCACTCTTACCCTTAAAGAGAAGCCTCCATGGTTGAGAACGGTAGGACATATCCTTATAGCTAAAACATGCTCAAAAAACTGAAAGGAATGTGCAAAAACATGAAGGGGTCACCTTGGTCACATTAGGCTAATCATAAGACTTTTAAAGTAGTCCTTCATTTCAAAATACCTAATGAGCTGTCTGTAAAGTTTGACACAGACTTCAGGTTTTGTGAATGCATTGTGATGGTTTAGTCACTTTGTCTTTGCCAGATATGATGTAAAACCAATTCTTGCACAAAGCAAAGCTTCGGCCAAATCATAATTAATGAGAACTTATTAAATTAAACGAGGTGATCTTCTAGTGAACTGCTGCATGTTGTGTCATCTATTCACTTGGAAGACTGTTCACTCCCCTAACTGTTGGCATTTCTGCCGAGGTACACTCTTTCAAAAGGGACCCTTTTTTGACAAAGTGAGGTATTTTGACAAATTTTTGGAGACTTGTCTGAATGTATTTTTCAAAAAAGCCTTTATCACTTTCTCTCATTGTCCTCCTGTTTTCCCGGTGCCATTGCCTCACACTTCTCAGTTCTGACAGCTGCTCAGTCCCAGACTCTCCAGCCTTGAGTGTTAATATGCATCTGTATGTGCTCTCTGTGGTCACAGCACAAGGACATGACAAACTCATACACATACAGTGACAAGTTCATCTGATCCTAATGCAAATTTTACATATTTTGTAATGTAAGCCAATAAATTATTCATACACAGGTCACACAGTACTGCTCTAAAAAGGTAAAAAATAAAATGAATACAGAGGTTTCACATTTGAGCTTTATCCATACAGCTTTATGTATGATGTATAGCCATTGAATAATGACACTACACTTATGAGGATAAACCACATGATTCACAGTCACATCGCCTGTCATGTATTTAAGGTTGGTTAGTCAAGCACAACTGCTGTAAGTTTTTAATAAGTGACGTTTGTTCACTGCCACTGATTGAAAAGAATAATTTTTTTGCTAAAGAGTTGGAAAATGATTTGCTTAAAAACTGAGCATGTAACATGCACGTGTATTTGAATGGCACAAAAGATCTTGTGAAGGCAGAGAGGATGTCCAAGATGATTGTCCTGGGCACCCATACACAATGAAAACTATTGAAAACATTCAACAAATAAAACACATTGTTTATAATGGCTGTTGACCTGCTTTAAGAATGATACTGTGGCAGAAATGGCCTCCAATAATAAAGATACAGTTCAGCAAATTTTGCAGAATATTTTTAGCCTAAGAAAAGTTTGTGCCAAAGTTGCCCCAAAACTTCTGATCCCTGATCCAGAATGAAAAAACAAGTCAATTTGTGGAGACACTGTGGAGACTAATCCATCTGGGAGAGAGCCCATAGAAAGTGTTTGGGGAGGGCAGAACCTTTTGGAAGCATATCCAGAAGGTGATTGGACGATGGTTCTGTCAATCAACATTTATTACAGGTCAGTTAGATAATTCTACTACTACTGTAAGCTACTGCATTAAAAAATGTGAGCCACTTTGTAAAACAAAATCTCATCAAAACATTTTGGAAGTGGAGTGAAAATAACCTACTACAGAGAAGTATGTAGTGTTGATAATTGTTTTTCATTAAATAAAGGAATGCCGTCGAAATCTGATTAAACTGCTTGTGAAGCTGTTAGCATCTATGCTAATCTCTGTAAGTGTGGTCATTCCTGCAGTCGCCTCACTCGTCTATCTTACCTCTTGCTGCTCTAAAACACTCTGATTGGGCCGTTCTACTATGGACCAAGCACAAACATTGTAGATCGGAGCTTTGCAAGACGGATCCGCATGATCACAGACATTGAATCAGGCTAGTGCAGCTTCTGCGCAAGGTTACTGGGCATGCTCAGAAGATCTAAACTCAGAGAAAGCAGCAGGAGTGGCTGATTTTTACTCTTAAAATAAAAAAGTGCTTTGACTTGTAAAAATAATTGTTGGTCACTATTAGTTCACTGTAAAATCAGTTTAGTGGCAGCTGACATTTATATAAAAAGACATGTACATGATCATCTTTATGAGGGTATGTTGACAAAGATTTTCTTTGTTATGAAGCCAAATTAATTAGAAATGTGGTTCCACGGTGAATAATATTTTCAGTGTTTCAGTTTGTCCTTATATGAGAACACTACAGTTGACAGTACAACTCCTCCTCAGTCATAAACAAACACATCTGTCTGTCACTCATCGTTCCTGACTCTGGACGTCTTTATTATCAGTCCTGAAACGAACCCAAATAGTGTTCTGTGGGCATTTTTCTCCTGCTCACTTTAGAAAAACTAAAACACTGCAGTTAAAAAGACAGAAGGCAGAGAACAGGCTGGGTAGCTGTTGAAGTGGTCTGAGCTATAGAGTGGCACCAGTAGGACTGAAGAGTTGGGCACTCTTCTGAGCAGCTCAGAGGTGTGCAGTTGAGTAGAGGGGAGAGGAGAGAGTGAATGAGCGTTTACATGAGTGTCCTTCAGAATAATGATCGACATAAACCGTCCCTCTCATTCAGAATGAATTTTCTTTCAGAATGAGCTCTTTTGGATCAGGATCTTCTGATTGACCTGTGAACATGGTGTGTTTTTATTTTGACTAAACGTTTATTCTGATTACTTGTGTCCATGTAAACACGGCTGGATAAAGAAAGCTGAACATCCAAATTCAAGACTGTGTTGATTGTTTTCTCTGACATTAGGGGTTTCATTTTGCAGGAGTGGGTTTCAGAAGGGTCAACAGTGAATCAACACTATTACAAACAGGTTCAAGAAAAACTGAGTGAAAAAGTCAAAAGAAAGAGACCACAGTTGACCCCTTCGCTGAGCCCCTCCCAAAAACGACTACTGTCCAATCCTATTAGCAACCGTAACTATGCACGAGAGGCCTGTCAAGCTTTCGGCAGAAAACAATATGCCTAAGCAGTGTGCATATGGGTTTAGCAAGTCCAACAGTCGATATCTGAGAAGTTTGGAGGGTGGTGTTGATTTTTCTCTCCATAAATTCATGGATTTCCTACAGGTATTCTGGTTTCTTCCATGAATCAATAAACTGCACGCTAGATTGATTGATGGTTCTATATGGTCCTTGCGTGAGTGTGTACGTGAATGTCTGTCTCTGTTTGTCAGCACTGTGATTGGCTGTGAACACCCTTTCTCTTACATGGAGTCTGCTGGGCTAATCTCCAGCACCCTGTTACCTCAAAAGGGATGTGGTATAGATACTGCATAGATGAGTGCTCTATGTCAAAATATTTACATAAGTCACACAAGATGGTGTCTTGTTATAAATCTTGAATTCACTGAACCTCATGGAAAATGAGCAAGATGAACACAAAGACAGGTTGAGGAAAATTTAATTATAAACTCATTTATTAGAAACTGTTTCATGCTTTTAATGACTGTTTTTTTGTGCCATGAGGAAGTGTTTTCCTTTTCTTTAAAAAAAATAAACTGCTGTCAAACAAGCCTGCTGTAATGATAGTGATACCTTGATGTTAGCCAGTAACCGTTGGAGTTTAATTTTCTGAGTTTATTATTGCCTCATGGCAGTAGTTCAGTAAGAAAGGGGTTGAGTTAGAAATCAGGAGAATATCCTCCAAACCCTGGGGGGACCAGATCTTGAATTTGACCTGTTGATTGTAGGGATGCCATTCCTTTTCCTGAATACTGCTGAGATGTCCTTGAGCTAGTCACCAAACTCCCAACAGCTTTGGAAGTGCCACCAGTGCAGCAGTTCAACTCTCATGGGTATTAAAAACCGTGCATGTCTGTCTAACATGTTGGAAAAGAACAGAGTAAAATAATATTTCCTCATGAGGGATTAAGACACTCTCCTTTGTTCTCTTTAAAAATAATACTTCAAATGTCCTTTAAATGTCCATCGTCTTTACATGTGCTCTTGTCAGTGATGAGACAGCCTTAGAAAATAATGGGAAGTCACTTACAAACCCATGAATATATTTGATGATTTAAGCATTTTATGTGCTTATTTCAGAGACAGGACAGGAGATTCAGTTGGAACTGAACTAGTGATGTGCAAGAGAGGAGCCACGGGTTGGATTTGAACTCAGGCCCCTGGTTCAGATCACAGCCTTTGTCAATGGCAAGAAAGCTTTCCACTTTAACAGCTCTCAACTTGTCTTGACCAAGGACCCACAACAAACCCCTTAATGAGAGGCGCAACCCAAAATACCTGAACATTTTTGACAACTCAAATGTATTCAATCAAAATGTTGCTGTTTAGACCAAATGTTAAACTGGGTTTAGGACAAAAAGTTTGATGAGCGCATCACATTAAATGTTCAATTTTATCTTTTTTTTTTTTGTGATAAGTTGTACATTTTACTCTTTTCCGAAAGATCTTGAGAAGTTAACTAGTCATAGGAACATCAAATTTGTAATCCTGAAGTAGCAAAATAAATAACTCCAGATCACAATGAAAACAAACGTTTTACTGGTTGTTTCAACAAAGTGGAATGAAATGGAATATATGAATGTACATGTACTTAAGGCTTGCATACATTGTAAATTTTCTGCTGCATTTTTGTCATGCAACCATTTTGCAACTCACTGAAAACAGTTCTGAGACCCATTTTTGAATCCCCACCCACCAGTTGAGGACCACTACACTAGACAACAAGCATCCAGTGAGCTTCTGATTCTGAGAAATGCGTCAGTAACTGTTGTTTGGAAATATCACATAATGAGCCCTGCTGGCTCACTTCAGCAGATTTAAAAAAGTGGTTTCTGAATCTGAACAGTTGAGACAAAGCACTGTAGGGGATCCAGTCTGAGGGGTTTGGGGTAGGAGAGCTCTTTGGAATTTCCCTAATAGTACCAAGACATGCATGAAGGATGTTTTGGTTTGCTCTCTGGGCATGAAAATTAATTTGAGTGATTTTCTCGTCATCTCTGCTGGTGTTTGAGTGTAAAGTTCACAAGCGTGTTGACCCTCTTCTTATGTAAGCGTCATTCTCTCCTGGAGTTTGGAAATGTTGTTCACTACTGTATTGTGTGTTTGTTCATCCAAATGATCATGAGTGAGTCAACTGGACAAATTACTTTAAGCTGTCCTTACACAGAAAACACTGCTACTTGTCCAAATCAATTGATCTTTTTATCCTTAAGTTCCAGTAAATCAGCACTGATTTTCTAAAATGATTTGTTTGTTGATTTTACTTCTGTTGAGCATGACCAAATCCAGGTGCTGATAGACAAACAGAGGGACTCATTGATTTCATTGGTAAAGATTTATTTTACAATTTCTGTCAGGAAATAAACAAGGAGGCAGTGTCAGACATGCAGAAGGTGCAACAGCTATGCATACAATCCTCCACAATATCAGTTTTAATTTCAATAAAATACAGCATTCTTTGTTTTCATTTAATTTTTTTTCATTTGATTTCATAACTCATAGTTAAAAAAAAACTAAGGAAAAATAAATGAAAGACACCGAGGCTATGGGATAAAAACAGTGATTCACTGCTCCAGTAGTTTTTCAAGACATGACTGTGTTAGTGCTTGTTATAAAATAAATAAACACCTGTAAAAAAGAAATAAAATCAATTTTAATTTACCAGCAGACTAAAGTAAAAAAAGTTAATTTAAAATACCTTAACAATGATTTTTTTTTTTTTTTTTTTTACCCAAGGCTGATTAAATGTTCAAAGGTGTTTTATACATTTAGCATTTTAAATACTTATGTTAACCATTTTCATCTATGGTACTTTATTGTAAAATTCTGACCTCATTCTCAGGTTGCTGCCTAAACAGAAAATTTAATCTTAATGTGCTTTTACTGACAAAACAAGAGCTCAATATCTTTCCAGTGTAGGTAGGTAAGTAGATAGATAGATAGATAGATAGATAGATAGATAGATAGATAGATAGATCAGTTGATAGATTGATTGATTGATAGATAGATAGACTGATAGATTGATAGATTCTTCAGTGTATACCCTCTATTTTTTAAGAGCTACCACTAAAACACCTTACTAAATAGGAAATGCTTACATTGCTCATTTTGGCTCTAGAGGGACCAGACTCAGCCTTTATTGCTTGGCATGGACACACCACACAGTGAACTGTGAAATACTGGCTATCTGATAGCTGAAAAGAAATGCCCCCACCCCATCAACTGACATGATCTGTGAATTGTCTGCCTGCATGCAACCTGTGGTATATCTGTAAGCCTCACTCATAGTGATGGGAATTCCAGCTCTTTTTGGCGTAAATCAGAAATAAGATTCCGTCTTTTGGTTTTTGGCTCTTCATTTGATACTGTTTTGATTTTTATGTCTATTAAGCAACAACCAAAATGGGAAAAAGAGAGCCAGTTATCAAACAGGAGCCTGCTTTCATTGTTAGCAGAGCCAGTCTCAGGGCTGATTTATACTCCTGCAGCAGCAAGGCTTTGTCCTAACTTTTGCTCTGGGCCTATGTAGCCTGGACTCATGCACGGGGCTATGTGTGTGTACACTCCAGAAATGAGTCTACGATGCAGACCGTAAGTCCTTTGACTGGTCCACTGCATAGCAATGAGTGACTGCCAGACTCCAAGTGTGTCTCAGGCATGATTTTGTGTACTTAAATTATATATAATGGCTGAAAAAGATGTACCAGCACATTGAATTTAATTCCTGCTCCATCAGAAAAGTATATCCTTACTCATGTCTTACTCAGTGGACAAATTCAGGCTAAAAAAATCTCTGTCCTCTGCCTCAACTGATTCATCAGTTGTAAACCTACACTCATAGGGAGTCTCATTTCTTTTATTTTTTGTAATGACTGAATTTTGGTCAACTGCTACTCTTTTTTTCTTTGCTTTTTACTCCAACATTATTCGCCCCATCTCTATTGCCATGGCTTCTTATACAGAAACAAACAGAGAACATGTCAGAACTGGAAGCCAAATCACACAGTAGTACTGGCAGAGTACTGCAGAGCCAAACAATACACAAGAGTAAATGCTAAAGAAGGTGCTGGGTACTACAGCCTAAGTACAGCTGACACTCATCGCTGAAGTATACTAGCTTATTTGCAACACATCACTGCTCACTTGGCACCTTACATTGAGCTGTCAGTTTAATCTAACTAATGATACTACAGATGGTGTATCACTGTTTATTTTAAAAGAATATTAAGGACAAAATTAGCCTCCAGCTGGAAAATTGACTGTGAACAGTGATCCGTGAGGCTGAAGTGGCGTGAATAACACACAAAAAGCCAGAGAACCACAGAAACAATGATTGGACTGTTGTTTGTGAGAGAGGCGGGTTGGTAGATGTGTTTCATCATTGATGGATGTACTAAGGGATGTCAACTTAGTATCTAAAAGCCCAAAATTGGTGTTTATGAAAGGTATAATTGACCCCAATGTTCTGACTAATACATTTGTCTCTATCATCCAGCTGTCCAGCTAGACATGAAGTCTTTTAATTAACATACCTTCTATCGATAGTTGAGTTGTTGAAAATTGTTGGACCAACCATTTGACAAAGAGACATCCCAAACATTTAAACCAATTTATAAACTAAGGACTACATATTAAAAAAATACAAGGATGACTGATATACCTCACCTTTAAGGTATTAGATTTAAGTATTTTTCAAGTGTGTTCTGTGTGTGTGTGTGTGGGTGTGTGGGTGTGTGGGTGTGAGTGTGTGTGTGTGTGGGGGTGGGGGGTGTTTTCACAGAGATTCAAACAGCTTGTTTTTATGTTTAGACACAAAACAAGAGCAAAAGTTTAAAAACCAGCCAAACCAAAGAGTAGTGCTATTGTTTGTCTTACTGATGATTACCTATTGAGTGGTGCAGGGACAACGTATTTTTTTAGGCCAACGCAGAAGTTAGCATCACGCTGGTTCCCTCAACTACAAGCCTGTTAAAATCCTATGGGATTTTTCACTGTGTTTTGGATCATTGCTGATAATAAACTCTGTGGTGAAAAAAAAATAACCAAACCACTTACAAGCAGTGGTTAAAGTGGGATTTGACAGGTGGGGGAGCCCTAAAATACGGTGTTGGGGAGCAGTAGGAAAAATTACGTAAATTATTGCAAAAAACTGTATCGGCCTTATTCTAAACAGAAAAATACAGGCCACATTAACAGGCAAAACACACACACAGCAATCTAACATGGCTAACTAACACAGAGAAACACAGCAAACTAACAGCCTAACACAGAGACTCGGACAAAGACTTCAGTTAAAACCACACCTATATAGACACACAGGTGAGTGAAACAAGGCAGGTGAAACACATGAGGAGATCAACTAAGGCAGGGGAAACACGGAAAGTAAAAATAACTACAAGGGCTACACAAGGAGAAAATATCAGGCATGAAAACGGGTCAGGGATGAAAAAGGTGAAGAGGCTATGACCCCTCTAGGGGGGTCCGGGGGCATGCTGCCCTGTAAGAAAATTTTGAATATTTCATATTTAAAAGCATCAATCTGATGCATTTTGAGAGAAAAATGAAGCAGAATTACAGGACAGTATGAATGTATAATAAAGTATCTATCTATATATGGTCACATTCTGCTATATAAGAAATTAAACTGACATCTTCTCTCATGAAATGCATTAACAAAATGCAAGCAATGCTAGATATCTCAAGTCAAAAGTTCATCATCAGAAACCCCCAATTTCTATGCTAAGATGACAGGATATGTTGAGATCCTGAGAGAACAGCTAATATATACTTGATACAGCACAACAGAGTAAAATAAAATGTATGGCAGTTAGTCTCACTAGTCCAAATATATAGAGACCCACTTATGGGCCTTGACCCACAGGTTGAGAACCACTGCACTAGTAGACTGCATTGGGAGCTTGATTCTTTACAGATTGTCCTTTTATCATGGAGAATAAGTGATGCAGGATACCTCAGGATGAATTTATCATTTAGAAAAAGTAAGTGAAAACCAGAGCTGGACTGCTCAGGAGAGTTGAGTTTTAATTTACCAAAAGACTGACTCGAGATTTTTTAAATCATTGTGTTCACTTAAACTGTGCACATGAGCTAAGGAGACACCGTCTGTATTATAATAAACACACAAAGTGATTCAGGATCCCTGTCCTGTGCGCTGTGCGTCTTTACGCTCACCGGCACAGTGAGGAGCCCTTTGCCCTAATATTTCCATGCATCAGCGCTTGTAGAGTGAATGTTTTTATCGAATTCAAGGCTCCCTTCAGGCGTGCGCACATGTTCGCAGTTCACTGATCAGATAATCTCTGATATACCTCCACGTCCTGTCCATACCACCACCAACCCCCCCAGTGATGTTGCACTCTGATTTGTTGATTTGTTGTGCATCTTGGTGCTTATGAGAGAGTCACGCAGGTTGTGCATGCGAAAATGATCTGTTATCCGTGGCGCTACTGCCAGTTTGAATTGAAGAAATTATTTTATTTGACTAAGGCGGAGCTCAGCTCCAAGGTGGCGGAGCTCAGCACCGAGGTGGAGGAGCTGAGCTCCTGTGGGCTCCGTCCCACTTCAACCCCTGCTTACAACCACATCCGTGGTGGTTTGCGCTAGAGCCATTTGTTTGTGAGCAATTCGTAAATAGAAATTGCCTGCAAAAATGAATCGATCACTCACAACTTTGAATTGGTTCTCATCGTTCACCTAAAACAGCTGTTCAAAAGACTCGACTTATATGCGAACGTCACATCTCTAGCACAAACCGCTGCGGACGTAGGTCAACCAAACAAAAGCCTCTGTTTATGAGTAGAAGAAGATAAAACGATGATAGTACAAGATAATATCACATAACGCAGTAAAAAAAAACGAGTCATAACAAGCACACAGGACGTTTAGAATTGCTGAAGAGTTTATCTGATGACTGTAGGCAGAGGCAGGCTAACCACGCCCATTGCCTCACTGTTTGAGCTAAGCTAATTAGCGGTGGGTGAGCTTTGACCATTTCTTCCTTGTTACTGCAGGCGATGGTGTCTATCTGTCATGGACTCAGGAGTGAGGCAAGACACGAAAAGGAAAAAAAAAGTTGGCGTATCCCTGAAAACTTAATCAGCAAGAGTGAGAAACTGTTAGTTAACTACAATGGAACTATAACATGGCAGTTTGACTTAGAGGCAACTACAATATTTTCAACGTATAACATCTTATTGTAACCTCTTATGTGAGAGTTTCGTCATTATCAAGAGACCTGATCAAGTTGGTCCTCATGGCTGTGGCAATAGTGTACGAATTATTGTTTGTTAAAAAATAATAAGAGATGCATGCTGTTGGGTCCCTGGCCATTTTTGTAGTCCATGCTGGTGTTAGTTAGCAACCACTGCTTTAAATGCACAGTAAGGCTTTAAAATTCAAAGCAGGCAACATCAGATGCATTTTTACTATTTCCCATTAAATATTAAAATCTCGTGTGTGTGTTTACCACAAACCCTGTTTCGGGCATTTATCCGAAACCGGTATTCTACATCCCATATAGTTTCTGGCTTCAGAACCAGGGAGTGATAAATGCTGATTCTCTGTGTGTTTTAGGCTTTGTCAGTTAGATCTTAGGACAGAGCAGATAGCTGAGCAAATGATTCATGCTTTTTGCAGCTGTAATCCATTTAATCACAAGTCATGCACAAACTGTATGTTTTATTATTTTCACCTTTTTGAAATCATAAATAGACTAGTGCCATCAGGACATCCCTGAATTAGACAACATTTTGAATAAACTCATCTACATAGTGGATAATCATTTGTAGGAGTTACAGTCCTGAATCCCTCTGAAGTTGCAGCCCAGAGTCAACTATGTATGTAGGTCATTAATCTATAAAAAATAAGTTGAGGATGGAGGAAGTCCAAATGTGAATGAGAGGCATGTTGTAAATGATCTGATGTGTAAGTGTAAATGCAGGTCATTTCTACTGTGTGAAAGAAAGAGCAGACAGGAAGCCCAACCTGCTGGGAAAAGCAGTGTTAGGACTGTATGCACAAAGCTAACAGGATTTAGACCGTAGGATAATTTAAGACGGTAGACAGTGTGCTTGTCTGCCACAGAAGTTTAAATTAAAACTACCTTAGGCAGTTTGAAATTATTCATAGCATTTTAGGTCTTGAACCAAAAACCAAAAGCATTACCAAAGCGCTGTGTTAACCTGTGGGCAGACTCACACCTAAGAAGTGGATCCAGATCCAGATCAGAATCAGGCATGCATAATAACTGATTTGTCACAGTTGACTGTGAAACTGTCTGGTGCTGGCGGGTCAGTGCTTTACTGGATCAAGACATGTTTGTCATCTTCCTCTGCATAAGTGAGGAACAAAAGAGAGTTAATGTGCTCCACATTCACTTATGCACTGCCACAGGCTACCATTTTGCAGGTGGAAATTTAGGAGAAAGAAATTGACTCCGTTTATGAAAACAAGTGAGAGAACAAAACATGCTTACCCTCAGCTGCTAATATTCACTTCATTCAATCAGAACGACAACAGAACAAGAAAAACACAAGCTTTACCCTCTGATCTTTAAAAATGCTGCCTGTCAAAGTCATAGTCATACATTGTTAAAAAAGGCTTTTACTGAATTGTTGAAATAGAATGCGTTTTATCACTTAAGTATTGTCATGCAAATTTATGGTTCAAATACCTCACTTTTTACTATCTGAACACTCCAGCAACAGTTGATTTAGATCTACTCTTAAGAAACTCTTGCATAATTTCTTTCATTCGTTCTTGTTTGGGAAAGCAAGAATTAGTACATTACAAAGAGTTCTAGACCTTAAGATAAAGAATCTGATTACTGCACTCATTTTAAGAGGGCTTACTTGAAAGGTACCAGAGCAGCACATGTAAATTGGGTCAAAATGTTTTCTCAAACACGGTCCTTTTACATGCAGGATGAAAGATCTTTGATTGTTCAATTACCTAACCTCGTCTGTTTTATACCACCATAAGAATTAAAGTATTATTATAAGTAAAAACTACAGTGTAGATGAAATAAAGTTTAAAAAAATCTAAAAAAAAAATTCAAAACACTGGATTGAATATGTACAGTCACATTCCACTAATATATATATATTTTCTATTAAAGCAGTAGTTTAGTACAGAGGAAGAATGGTAAGAGTACAGTTACTCAACATTTTTTTTTTTATCTAAGTACCAGAAAAAGTAGCACTCATGATTCTACTCAAGTAAAAAGTGTTTCATTTAAAATAGTACTGAGGATTTTAAGTACATGTTTCTGTGTTGGACAGAAAAAAGACAAGAACAAAGTTGGGCCCGAAACCATATAAGAAGGCAAGGCTAAATCTGAGTTATTCATACAATTTTGCAAATCTTGAGAAAGGACTTCCAGACAAATGCAAGCTAACAATGATGCAAAAAATACATTTATGTTCCTTTTGTTTTTCTGAAAATGTCACAGATGAATTCTGAACTGAATATATGAGCAAAGGGCATGACTGACAGTGCTGATAAATGCTTATATGTTAATGTGTAGCAGGAAGAGATCATGCGGGGCTTGAAAGGGGGGGCCCATCAGACATTGTTTGAAAACAACTTGTGTTGTATATAACATTTGACCCTAATCATACAAAATAACCAAGTAGTAGTCTGCTACTTATTAAATGAGACATGGATATCAGTGGCACGGTTCTTTTTACACTCTGAGAGTCATTGTTTTGCATAAACATACAATATTTGACCAAAGAAATAAAGAATGACAGCAATATAATATAAATTAATATCTTCCCCAGATGAATCTGAAAAAAGGAAAACTTAACTTTAAATGTATTTTGTTTACACATGATTTTGTTTATTAACTATGTTCAAAAATGAGACTAACCCTTTTTTACGTCCTGTGTCTGATCCTTCAGGTTTCGAGTATCAAACCAGTATTGTTTCAGTTGATAGTATCATTTCAGTACTCTGAATGTAAACAATAAAATGATATCAGTATTAAAATTTTAATACCATGATCACACAGGCTGAGAATAAAAGTAAATAAAAAGTAAAGTAGAAGTTCAAGTTCTTATTTTGAAAACTACTTAAAAAGTAAAAGTACACAAAAAAGCTACTTAATTACAGTTATAAGAGTAAATATAATTAGTTACTTCCCACCCCTGGGCACAAGTCAATCCTGTAATATACAGCCAGCAGCTGGTTGGCTTAGTTTAGCATTACTACTGGAAACAGGTAGAAACAGTCAACATTGCACTGTAACAGAAAAAGGAGTTGTTAAACAACAGACCATTTGCAGCTCTGACTCTCAGTCAGGATCACTGACTGCCTCATGTCTTGAAGAGACTAGGGTCTCTAATTTCCTGGCGCAACTCAGGGTGGCGCAGCCTGGCGCACCCCCCGCAGTGGTAATTTCGTCCGGCGCACCGCAGTGCGCAGCCAGTTTGGCAATTTGGTAGACCGGCTGCGCCGAGATGGGTGTGACGGCGCACCAGGTGGAGGTGTCCGCAGATTCAGCTTGGCGCAGTGACAATTTCGTGCCAAAGGTGCGCTGAAAGCCCGCCAGCTCCAACCTGGTCTATTCTCGACGCAGGAGAGGCGCACCCAGGGCAGTGGTAATTTGGCTGACAGACGCACAGTGCGCACACGTCACCAGAACCTTACAGGCAGGTGTCCAGAGTGTCAGGCACATTTCAATGCAATAAACAATCACAGCAACCACTATTCAATGTAACCGTCTGAACCAGCACATACATTTGTATCTATATTAATTGTCCCGTCACATCTGATGTCAGATCAGAGACATTTGTCATAACTAATGAGTTCACATCTCTCAAGCCAATCACAAACAGTAACATCATCCGATACAGAGTATCCGGCTTCTCTCATCTCATGAAATTAAATAGACAAGAAAAAAGAGAGAGACGCTCGCTGAATAAATGTAAGTCACTCTGTGTCTTAAGGATTTACCTGTGATTGCCCATATTTCTCTGTTTTAATCTTTATTCGTAACGTGATCTAAAAAGATGGAGTAGCCTACATTATTGCAAGGAGGATGAGGAGGAGATATATTTTCACCTAAGGCGCTGCTTTTTGACGATGACGACCAGGAATGCGGGTGGATCACAAGCATTATGAATGGATTAACCTGCTGCTGTGTTTAAATGTAATAATCACTTAATTTTGTACTCATATTTATGAGACAGGAACAGATTACATCTGTCCCGTGAGGTGGTCCACACGGTGACGCGCGTCGTGTCCTCCTATGCGCAGCCCGGTGGCCCCTGTGCTCTCCCAGCTGCTGCAAAAGTGACAGCGGCTCTGACCTTCTTCTCCACCGAGGTGAAATTGTCACTGCGCCCCGCCCGCGGCGCATTTAAAGGCGGCTGTGTTAAACCCACTCAAGCCTACTCTCCTCCCTCTCTGCCATTTGCGCCAGTGGGAGAGACGGAGGCATGGGTGCGTCTCCCTGCGCCAGACTGCGCCGTGCACGAAACTTGCAAAATGCCCTGGACACACCCCGTTGGCGTGGCGCAGGCGCGGCGCAGGGCAGGTGCGCCCCGCCTGCGCCTGGTCTACGAAATTAGAGCCCTAGAGATGCAGCCTATGGAGACTCTGGAGAGCCACTGTTCCTGGTGAGAGATAGGCTGACGTATGGTCACCTGCCAGTCATCCTGAAGCTGTGGCTGTTTATTTACAGACATAAGGGTGGTGGAGGTTCTCATCAAACTCTTGGAAGGGTAGGAAAAAAGTTTCTTTCAGCGCTGGAGCTATTGCTTTTATACTATGTCACTCTCTCTCCATGCTCTTCATTGGTCTCTCACTGTCAAACACACACACACGCACACACCCAAGGACTCTGTCCTGATATTGAATGCTCTTCATGTGCCGTCCATTAGGCTCCTCTTCCTGATACATCCTGCTTTAGAAGAGCCTGCTCAGTCTCATTATTGCTACAAGTCTATCTGAGGTCTGTGCTCTCTCAAGCTTTATTGCTAAATACTCCTCTGGACTCAGGTACTTCTTGATTATTATGCATTGTTAAACTCATAAAAATATGAGATGCTGGTTTTTATTTGGTTGATGGTGTCTATAGCAGTGCCTGGATTCTGAAAGAGGAGGATGAACATTTCATACTGTATGGTCTGGTCATATAACACTATAATCTGTAACACGTATGTTCTGTGACATTCATTTACAGGGTAGATGCACCAATAAGAACAGGCAGTCCCTATATGAAATAAACTGTTCTATGATCATAATGAACACAACACAGTGAGTTTGTTATTGCTGGTTTAGTATTCATAAAATTCTGCATATAAAAGCTATTGGATTGATTTTTTTGTCCTTGACAGGATTAAAGATGTTTACCACAGAATACAAGTAAAATGCTCTCCTATGGGCAGTGGAGATTGTGGTTTTATTGTATGCAGCTACACACGGTGTATGGATGTCTGGATATGAATTCTCCTGTTTGTATGGCACACACTGTTAATAGATGTACAGCTGTGTCCTCATTAGTTGTTCTCACAGGTAGGTGGTAGCTTCCCTGTTCTCCCTCTCTCTGGCCTGAGCCACGGCCACGTTGATGCACTGCAGCCACTCCTCAGTGTGTTTCTCATCCTGAGCTTTCAGCACATACGTCTTACTGTCTGTGAAGATCTCAAAGGCCCGTGGCAAACCCCGGTCTCGACGCTTCTTGGCTACCACCTATGGAAAGCAGAAGGTCATAAAGGGAAGCATGTGAGCATGAAGACAAATAAGACTTAAACATATGTCCACTGAGGTGAGATGCTGCTGTAGTTTTCAGATTTATAGAATTTGGCTTTAAAAACTCCTGTTCTTTCCCAACATACAGTTGTAATAAAAAACTGGCCCATCATGTGAAAGGAAAAGTCCTGAACTCCTAAGTATTGAACATGTGGCAAAGGAGGGTCTGTCAGACCTTGACTCCTACCTTGACACTTTGCACTTTGCTAAGCTCTATAGGGATATCGTCCAGCTCATCTTTCTGCAAGAGGAAGAACATAAGAGAAGTGAAGAGTTAAGTCATATTAGTTAAAGAACACTGCAAAACCTCAAATCAGTTCAAAACAAAAATATTTAATTACATTTATCATACACCAAATTCAGTTTACAAGATATAAAAGACAACAATAAAGCCCTGAGTTAGTAGTAAGATGTAAAAATAAAACCTGCTGATGGAGCAAGCATTTTCTTACTTGTTAAGTGACTGTTGTGTGTATAGTTTCTCTCTAGTCATCTGCAGAGCTTTGCATTTTTGCAGTTTTTTGTCTGCTGATTTTGCAAAATTACAATTCATTTAACAATTTTAAGTTGCCACAGTTTTGTTGATGAGAGATTATATTTTTTATAATCAAACTGACACTGCCATGCTAATATTTACTTAAACTAGAATAAAACTCTTTGAACTACAAATGATCTCCATGTTTTTAACTGTCATGTTGTTTTCTCATCTATTTAAGCAAAAATACACATTCAGCTTAATACTGAAGTTTGCTGCCTCAAATAATTTGGCAAACCCCACAATTAAGGCATTTTTCTCTGCATATATTTAACAACAGATAATTGTGTCATACTTCTTTTTGTAGACATTTGGTGGGGGAACAAGGATAAAATGATGTCACAATTTATCAGTTGTAGGCAATGTAATGATCTTTTCTTTTCAGCTGATCCTGATTTTTAATTGTTTCCTGGTCTGGCCTATGGAAACAGACTTTGGCTGTGAATAAACTGTTTATTTATTAGATTAAAAACTGTAACAGGTTACACAGTGACCTTTCATTTTAACTCACAGAAGCAAATGTTAATGGTAAACCCATCAGTCGCTGTTTTTTTCATGGTTTGTGATGGAAATTTCTTAAAATATTACAATTAAACCTGAAAATGTATTAACTTGTATATCAAAGTAATTCAAGTTTAATCTGCTGAAGTGAGGTCATAAAAATAATAGAGGCATGATTAGCACTCTTGTCCCCTTCCTCCTCACATTTTCTTCAATGAGTTGAACCAGTTTCTGTTGCAAATGGGATGCAGTTATTTTAACCCGGGATACCAGTATGAGCATGGCCACGGAAAAATTAAGAACTTCTTTTTTTCTGTAGACACATAAACGTCACATGCTTTGTATGATCAGTACTGAGATATTGCTCACAACCATGCGACTTGAGTCTTATGGAAACACAGTCAAGGATACATGACTGGAGGAGCTACAGATCAAACCTATGGCCTCACAGTTTCCAGTAACCAACCACTGCCCCTATGTGGATGTTCTTAATTTGTAAAAACATTTAATCTCAAGACACTTTTCCAGAGGGCTAAAGTTCTTTAAAATACAACATTCAATGAGTTTAGGCCTTGTGTTTTGCCTTTCAAATTTTGTAATAAGTTGTTTTTTCTGGACTTATCAGGTAAACGTAGCTTAAAGTACATGTAATGAGATATTTTTGACTAGACACAATAGAAGTCCACTGAGTATCACCTGAGTTTTGGCAGTGGACTGCAAACTTTCATGGAGAATCTTCATTTTCAACAGGCTTTAGTTACACTCCAGATTGTAACCTGTGGTTATTTGGCCACAAGCACACCTGAAGTCTGAGGAAGAGCATGTCGAAACATTTCTTGCTGCTGTGTAAATCCTTTGACAGGAGCTTCCTGTTGTGTAAATCTTTACTCTTCTACTCACAGTATGTGCTCTTCATATTTGAAGGATATCTTATGTGATGTAATCCTGATACTGCAGAAAAGTGTTCTGTGTGGTTTTTTTATTAGTGGAAATATAATATTCTCTTTCAGTGGGACTTTATCATCTCGATCATATCACTTCGATCTATTTCAGGACAAAGTTTGACCATGCATTGTTTCTCAAATAGCCATTAGCCAGGGTGTTTGCCTGTGCCATTGTACACAAGCTGTGATTCTCCTTCATGAAAATCAGTAATGAAAAAAAAACAACTCTTAAGATATCATTTTATAGATTGTTGTTTAAAAAACATATATTTGAAATGTTACTTGATAAGACATGTTGATCTTGAGGATTTACAAAGTTGTACATTTTACAACTGATGCATAAACAAAATAAAAAATAAGTATCATCAAACAATGGTGCTATTTCGTCATGTGAAGTATGAAGACACAGAAATTAACCATCAAAGGTCCTTAAATACAACCTTTGAGGCATTGTACTTATTCCAATATTTGTATTTGTCACTAACATCATACTCTAGACACACGGTCTATAATTAAAGAGGGATAAAGCTGATTCTGAATTAAGGAGTCGATAGCTGTGCTGGGCTTGTTCTGTATTTGATTGTTACAGCATGGTCTCATTTTTTTGAATTCTCACCTAAAATGCATGCCGCCAAGTTAAAAAGATCTTTTATTAATACAAGATGTAGTCAGCTATTTTTGGCATCACAATCCTGCACCACAGTGGTCTTTCAAGGATGTTCTACCTCAATAGCAGCCCATTTCCAGGATGAACAATTACTCTTTATTGTTCTGCTGCTACTCTGGCACAGGAAATGAAATTATCTGGCTGCATCACGTTCAGGCTTTACACCACTAAGTGTAATTTTCACAGATGGTCAGGAGTGTGTAGTTGTGTTCATAAAGCAGTACAGCCTGTCTTCGTGGCTCATAGTTAGCATACTTCAGACAACTCCCCACATCCTGTCTGTGGCGTGTTTGAGTGTTTGCTGAAAAGCTTTCAATCACAGCAAAGATTTAACAGTTTTACCCCACATGTGGTCCTGGCAGGTAAATGTTCTCCATCAGTATACAAATCATAGAATAAATGCTCTGATTCAACTGGACATTTGATTGATTTTGTCACACAATTAAAAAATTACAACAGACAAAACCTGTCAGATATTTTGTCAAAATACTTTAAAATGTCAATCACATACTTTTCTTAGTAAGCATTTCTGGTGGAGTAACTTGTGCATCATTTTGTGTTGTGCTTTAGTGTTTTATGTCTTTCTAATTGCACTGGATATGTAACACAGAACCAGTACATGACCAAAAACGTTGGATTGAGGCTCCTACGAATGAGTTTCATTGGAAAAAATTGAAAATAATAACACATATTCAGAAAAGTGGATTACATTACACAACAAGTCTCCCGAAGAGTGAAACAATGGAAAGTAGTGGCTGCCTTGGAGGTACGAGGAGAACGTTTGAAATATTTAAACAGCAAAAACAAATTAAAGTGCATTTACATAATATAAAACAGGGTGTGCCATAGAAAAAAGGGTAGCAAAGAGTAAATAAGGTACGACGTATGCATGTTTAAAGTCCAGCAAACTTGTTTTTAGATTCAATCTCATGATGTAGTCGGAACTTACATAAACATTTATTTTGTCTTACTGAAGAAAAATATATATTTTTTAGAGAAACCCATGTAGGCATACCGCTGAGTGTCACAGTTTGTCTGGTTTTATTGTAAAACATGGTATTCAGTGGAAAACGTCCACGCAGAAGAGGGCTGCAACATCTGACAAACTAATTTGTTTGAGTACTGAGTCTACTTTTTAATTAGATAAAGTTCAAGGAATCTTTTTTTTCAGAAAGCAGGGGTGGAAAGAATACAAAAATATTCTACTCAAGTAAAAGTACAGTTACTTTGATAAAATCTTACTCAAGTGTAAGTCAAAGTAGCACTCTAAATATTTACTCAAGTAAAAGTAAAAAGTACTTTATTTTGAATGTAAACAAAGTAATGACTGTATATTAAGTACACAATTTTGTGAAGGACAAGAGCAAGAGTGTGATGAAGAATAGTGATAGTGTAACATTTGATTCAACTTATATAATATAACCAGAGAGCATCAACTTACCCTAATGTATATGAAATTAGTCATTTATGATATTAGTAAAAATGTATTTTTGTACTCTAAGTCATAGATTCATATAAGCACAATGTATTTGACCAAATAATAATACAAAGCCAAATGTAAACATAAATTAGCAATTTTAGATAGATATAAAATAATTAATACTGTTACTAATCAGCTGTCCGTTTTAAAGATATAATAAATCCCAATGGACCTGACCTTCTAGGTACTAAATATTGTACCAGTATTGTTACAGTTTTGAGTCTTGTTTCTCTATCAAGCATTGTGATATGAATCTTGGAATTAATATCAGAGATAACTTTTTCATCTTGTAAAAACACAAGCTGATGAAAGTCTTTGATCAGTTTAGCTTTTTGATTTGTTTCTTACAAAGCACTCAGATGATATGACGAATGTAACTAAGTACAATTCATCCCCAGATGCAAATATAAAAGTACCAGTTTAAAAAAAAAAAACTACTCAAAAAGTACAAGTAAACAAAAGCTACTCAATTACACTCACTTGAGTAAATATAATTAGTTACTTCCATCCCTGCAAAAAACAACAAGAAAAAAAAAAAACAAGAAAAAAATGAATAAATAAATAAATAAATAGGGCAGTGTCCCACATTTTCATTATAATAAGTAAACAAGTTCTCAACTGATTTTCATGACATTTTGAGGGAATGTTGGTGATGGCGCAAGGAAGAAGTGATTCGATTTTGGTGGTGATTAGAACTGAGATGCTGATCCAGGATTTTTTTTAAATGTATATATCAACAGTGCGAGATAGGGCAGTTTTCTTACATTTTACCTGACAACGTTGGAAATGCATTGGCTGAGGTTGGAGCTCACGGAGCACTGCTAAGTTTTTGTTGAAACAGTTGTGTGTAACACTTTATTCCTTAGTCAGACTGCTAACAAGTTAAAAAGTGATGGGTTTTTAGAGTGTCTGTCAGTCCTGTACTTAGGTGTCCCAGATCATTGGCAGTAATATAGGTTTTCAAGGAAGGCATACATTCAAAGAGTTGGTTTTAAAACACCATGTCATATAAACAGTGTAAGGCAATGTACCCTCTATATTTCTCTAACACGTAACTTTTGAGTCTGTAATGCAGTACTGTTCAAGGTTACTTTTTAATAGCAGGCAACAAACCTTAAAATGATTTTAACGTAACCAATGGTATCCACTAATGGTCACCATTACAAATTGAGTAAATATTTAACTTTCTACCAAGGTTATTACATCTTGTACTGACTGTTTTTTTGGACATAAATAAATGCCACAACCTAAGCTCGAGAAGAGAGGTGCAACACTCAGCTTTGTGTGTATTGAGGGAATGTTTCCAACCCTCAGAGAGTCAAAGCTGCTCTTTCATTCAGTGTGGAGGAAGCCACACATCTAAAGGTTCTAAATCTCTCTCACTGTTTGGGAAATGTTCTTTCACAACACTCCAACCACCTCCAGAACATGCTGGCAAAGGCACACTGAGCTCCGAGAACAAAGACACACAACCTTTCCAGTTTGTGGCTAGAGCAAAACAGAGGAATACATTACCATCTGGATAGAAGCACAAAGACTATTGTTTGAAAGTTTAAAAAAAGAACTCCATTCTACTGTTTTTTTGCTCTCCCTGAGTCGAACTACAGTTTTTGGAGGCTAATCACAAAAACATTACACAGTCCAAAGATCCAGTTGATGCTTGATCTACTGCTGGCTGTGAATGTTGTTTTAATTAAAAACCCAATTTACAATGAAGTTGGGATGTTGTGTAAACGTAAATAAAAACAGCATACAATGATTTGCAAATCCTTTATAGCCCATATTCAAATAAGTACAACACAAAGATTGAGAGACATCATTGTTTTTTGCAATTATGTACTCATTTTGAATTTGAAATGAAGTATGCAAAATGTTCCAGAAAAGCTGGGACAGATGCATGTTAACCACTGTGTTACATCACCTTTCCTTTTAACAACAATCAATAAGTGCTTTTGAACTGAGGACACTGTTACTAACAGTTATGAAGAGCTTCTCATGTGGTTGCAGGACAGAATTTTTTTGTTTGTTTCATGTTTCTTCATGATGCACCATGTCACCAAGTTTAAATGCTCATGCAGAGTTTCATTTGCACTTGATGAAGCAACAAACTGTGTTAACTGACAATGGTTTTCTGAAGTGTTCCTGAGCCCACATCTTAATATCCTTTACAGAATGATTCCTGTTTGAAAGTGCTTTGCCCCCTGAGGGATCAAAGCTCACAGGCATTCATTGTTGGTTTTTGACGCGACTTACGTGCAGGGCTCTATATGATGAAATCCCTAAACGTCGCAATTGTACATTTTTCTCAAGCGGTTGGACTCTTTGCTCACAACGTTGCTTGTTGTTCACAACATAGTGAACTGCTTGTTTGTGAATGACTGAGCCTTTCAGGGATACTGAATTCTGACACTAAACTTTTTCCAGTTAACCTGTTTTCCTGTGAAATGTTCCAAACTGCTTTTTTAGCATTCCTCAACATTCCCTGTCTTTTGTTACCCTTGTTTCAGCTTTTTGGAACATGTTACAGGCATCAAATTCAAAAGTAGTGAATATTAATAAAAAAAAAACTTTACCAGACTGAACATTACATTTCTTGTCTTTGTAGTGTATTTAATTGAATGAAGATAAAAAAGATTTGCAGATTATTGTATTCTATTTATATTTTCGTTTCACATAATGTCCCAACTTCATTGGAGTTAGGGTTTGTACGATTAATGTTTTGTCTCCTGAGGATGACTGCCCCAAAACTAACAAAAAAAGCATTGATACACAGGCATTACAGCTACATCAGCTGAAAATGATCAAACTTGTCCTCTTTCAAACATTTGACCAATGAAATTATCACTCTTGTTGAGTTTTTAATCAGGCATTTCTTTCTTGTGCACATTTCGTCAACCCTGCAAAGAATCAGCACTTAGCGGCAGATTGTTGGAGGAAAATATGTGTTGTTCCAACCACAGGGGAACCCTCCTCAGCTTTGTTCTGTTTTTACTTTACTACCACAAACTTTTAAAGACAGTACCTCCTTTTGTGTGTTTGCTACTTGTGTGTAATGTTATCTGCTTTGAGTTATAGTGGGTAAGAGTGACTCATGTGGTTGCAGCACCATGCTTTGGCCCTGGGAGTCCCTCAAGTGTCCTTTCCAGGGCCAAGGTTTGCTTCAGATGAATCAACGGGACGCTCTTGAGGGACAGTTGCTCTTATCGCAAGACAAGATTTCCACTGTTTCATGCAGTTGCATCATGATTTAAATGACATGGAACAAGACATATTAATGAGGATTTTCTAAAAGAGAGGCTAGGGACAGTGAGAGGGTGTTTATGTGTGTGGAGGCTTCATCTTCATTAGTCACATACTGATTTGCCTCTCCGGAAGAGTAGCTGGTTTCCTGCCAGGGTGAAGTAACGGGTTTTCCAGCGCTTGATGAACTTCCAGCGGACCTGCTTCTCTTTCAGCTTCCCCTCAATCAGAGGCTGTCCCTCCTGGTTAACAACTGGACAGACACACAATTACAGAATGACAGATAGGAAGAAATAAGTGATTGAAAATACCTCAACAAAAGTAAAGCTCACATTAAGAACAGATTTAATGAGCAAATATTTTGCCATTATTCAGATTCATACATTTAACTTCAATGACTGCTAAAGTATTTTAACAATAGCTAATATTCAATAAAATGGTACCCCTGATCCACCTGTATTCTCAGTCTGTCTGAGATGCTCTGTTGGAGCTCATGCCACTGTAAAGTCCTTAGACTTGGGAGAGGTTGAAAACAGGTGTGGCTATGATGAGAAATTTAGATGTCATCATTTTTAAGGGTGAGCTGAAATAAAAACAGGTCATCAAGTCCTCCTACAAGTACAGGCTCTACAGATTTCACAGAGTATAAGTTTTTGACTCGTTTAGTTCAGTGCTGCTTAGCGTCATGTTGTCAGTGACTCTGCTTTCAGTCTACTTGTCCATGCTGTACGCTGGGCTTGCCACTCTTGAGGAAAAAGGTTTTTAACAGCTGATGAAACAATGGTAGGTCTATATCTGTGGTGGGGGCAACTTCTGATGCTGTAATACTTCAATTATTTTAACTGCTTCATTAAGAGTTTAAGTTTCTTCATACTTTTCTGTCATACTTCATATTCTTAATTTTTTTCCCTGAGGCCACATTTTGAAAAAAAAAAAAAAAAAAGTTTAACTGTGCATAACAAACAGTTACTTAAAAATGAAGTCATTTCAATTATTTCAAATGAAGAGAGGCCTTACTTTGCTGTGCAGATGTATCAGCCTGATTCAGTGTCTGTAATCAGGCAGATCCATCTTGCCAAGCTCCAAACTAAAACAATTGTGAGCAGCCCAAAGTGGCATGGCCCAGTCAAAGTCATTTAGAGCAAGAAGAGGTGGGAGCTTGTAGCTCCCACCTTTTTGTACCAGCAGGTAGTGACTGCTGATACAAATATTAGCGCAAATGCTAGCAGCTTCTGTAGCAGTTTAATCAGATCTGGACCAAATTTCTTTATTAATTAAAAAACAAACAACAGCAAAACAAACTTCTCCATAGACAGGATATTTTTATGCCACTCATGTTTTGCACGAAGTTTGTTTTACGACGTGGTTCCCATTCTGTCCTTTCCATTGCGGCAGTAGTGCCCACCTACTGCATTATCTGATTAGCCTGTAATGGTTGCGAATAGTCCAATCACCTGCTGAATGTGCTTTGAAAGGTTCTGCCCATTCCCAAAGCACATTCTTTGGGCTCTTTCCAAGCTGAACTAGTGAAATATATTGAACGTTCCATCTGGTGGGTCAGGTTAAAAGAAGCCAGCAACAACAGATTCTGCCTAACCTTGTAACAGAAACAAGGCAGAGCGAAGCTTGATAAAGAATCACATCCTGTAAAGAGCAGGGCTTGACATAGGGTCAACTGAAGGCATGGTTAATATGACTACAGGCCTGTGACTTTTTGTCAGGAGGACATTCCTCTTTGGCCTGTTTCAAGGTCACTTTTAGGTAAGTATGCAAAGTTGTTTTTCAACACAGACATGACCATAAATTATCTTCAAAAGACAGTTTCAGGGACCAAATAGCTGGCATCACCTTGACCTTGTCAAATACTTTCCATGATGTAATGTTTACAAGCACAAGTTAAGATCAGCCAGTCTTACTATCTGAGAGATGATTCATTGTAAAAATCAACAGATCTTAATTTCCTTGAGTTTTTTAAATATTTTTTCAAATCTCAGTTTTCCACCATTATGAGCAATTCATTTTTTATAATCCTAAAACTATTTAAAGTAAAATGCTATTCAGTGGACACGTGAACTTTCCTCCTCCACTTCCTGTCATTATCAGTTTTACCATGAATAGATTACTCTTTAAATGAAGTGTTCTGTGTTACTCATGCATTTACAATCAGATGGAGAGGAACTCCCACAGAGTGAGTCTGGTCAAGTCTAGCTGGAAACACTCACGCAACAACATCACGAACTGAGCAGGATGGAGCTGAAAATTAGTGAGTGTGTGTGTGTCTTTCAATCATGCTTCAAATTAGTTTTTGCATGAATTATTTGATGTGTCATGTTTTCCTGTTTGTTATGACTAACACTAAGAAAAAATATCCAAGAAAAGGATGGACAGATGAATTTTAAATCACTGATTGTGAAATAAGTGTGACTGTGCTTTGACGCACTGTGCTCCCCAGACTCCTGTTTCAGATTTGGTGCCAGTTTACCAGAACATTAGAAGCTGAAACACAGCCGCTCTTTGTATAAACCATGGTGAGTAAAGTAGTGGAGAGATTACAGTGATCAGATCAGAGATTGTGAGAATGTGTGGGAACACTGCAAAGATGATTCACATAGGAGACTGAGAACATACAGTACAATTCTAAAGACCCATTCAATAAAAGCCAAGAGGCTGCTTCTCTGTTGCACTTTGTGGCAGACAAAATTAAATCTGGTGTAATACAAGGCAAAGTTTTACCAGTTCAGATTGCTGTATGGACATTAAGTATTATGTGTTGAACTTTAATCATCAAAACATTGAAGAAATTAATGAAACAACTGTATTACAGTTGGTTATAACAACAATCTAACCCTGTGGCTCTTAACATTTCAGCATAACAGAGAACATCTGGCCATGCTGGGATGGAAAAAAGAAATACATTTATAATTCTTCTTTTTAAGGAACCATCCTCTTCCCCACTCTCTACCTTGCAGTGCAGTAACTTTTGCTTTCTTTAGTTCAGGTATTCCTGACCTTAAAATGGAAATGATAATCTGTGCAGGACACTGATGGAAGTGCTCGTTGAGATTGTATGTCGGGGCTTTTCCTCTTTCATTAAAATAAATAAATAAATAAATAAAAATTTGTATGTTGAGGCAATAGGAGAACATGGACCATAATAGTTTTTACCTCACTGTGCTGAGGTAAAGAAATAAACCCAACACCTTAACAAACACTTTCTACACTGATCCAATAATTAATTCACTGTGTCCCAAATCAAGTCTCCATTCATTTATACTTTGTATTGATTTCCTGTCAGCTTTGTTTGACAAAATGTTGATGTTCACACTCCCACCACTGTAGGGTGCTGACATGCTGTAGTCATCAAAGAAATCTTTCATGTTAGGGTGTAAAGTAAACCTGTCTGGTGCATGAATCATTACTTTGTGATTGTCTCTTTGCTTTGATGCAACACCTGGACAGTAATACCTGGATTTGTTGTTAGCCTCAGGCTTTGGTTCATGACCTCAGGTTAAAGACATGCTGACGTCAAATGTGAGACACAAACATGGGCAAGTCACTAAGTGCATTATCTCGACCACTATTATCAAGTCATATTTGAAAGTACCTTACCTGAATGTTTTCACTCAGTTTATTCATACCTCCATACCACTTTTCAGTCGGATTTTTTAATTCCTTTGACTCATCAGCATATCATTTACCCAAGCTCCAAGTTTTTCCTTTCTTTAACAAATAAATAACATCAAACTATTTACTAATGATGAAGTTTTACTGATACATGCAGTGACAATATATAACATGCTTGTTTTAGGAATTAAAATCAGCCTTTTCCTAAACAAAACATCTTAAATGCAGGTGTTTTACTAGTAATTTATTGTTGGTACTGATATTCATCTTAGATAAAGGATATGACTAACCAAATGCTTAGTGACGATTTACAATAATGCACTCAAGTCAAAAATGAATATTCAAAATCTATTTAAAAAAAAAGATTTAGCCCTCATTCCTTAATTAAATCTATCTTTCAATTCAGTATTTTATCAGTAACAGGGGTGCTTTAAGCCAACCTCTATGGAAATCTTGAACCTGAAAGAGTTAAGTGTCCAAATAAAATATGACCATATCCCTCCAAAGCAACTTTCCTCAGACTCTAAGGTTACAAAATTAAAAGAGCCCCATGCCTGTGTTCATCTATTTGTTTGACTTTATGAAGTTTGATTGTGTCTGAGTTGAAACTTGTCTGCTGGTATTGCAGTTTGTGGCTTGTAATAAGAACAGTGAAGTGTACTCTAAAAGTAAATCATAGCTCTTGGCCTCTGCAGTTTACTTAAGTCACCCTTGTTGATCAGTCAGTGGTTGGGAAACTTGATTGTTAAGTTACAAAACCTCTCTTGAGTCAAATGTCCCTTTTTAAAGAGAGAAGAATGTCAGATATTAAAAGACTGTTAAATGTCTCATTATGCAAAACATGTACAGCATATGAACAAAGAGCTGGTAGGATGAACACAACACAACACATTGTTAAAATGTATGCTCATCAAAACTAAAGCTCAAACGTTTTCAGGATAATGTTTAACCAAAGTTAGCTCAGCATTCAGTCCACAGCTAAAATAACATGTATGAGATTTTTACTTTTCTTTGAGTTGTCTTTTTTTATTGAATATATTCACTACACTGTACTTGCTTTACATCTGTCATTACAAGACTATATGGCTAAATGTAGCCTCACTAACTCGGCAGCAAACTAAACCATATTTTTGTTTGTCCAGTTTCCTTGGTACACTGCTCCATGTGCATCAGTCTCATAGTTTCATTTCTAGAGTAACCTGAGTTGAGCAATTAAAGAGAAATTAAGGTGATACAAATCTATCACCTTTGAAAACATGTGACCAATATGAGTTGTTCAGTCCAGTGGATGGCAAAATTACTGCTGTTCTCAACAATGCTACAATGCATTTTAGCTGATATTTATGTCAAGCATGTATTTTGGAGCTATAAAAGTGATCAGGAAAACCCTGTCAATGACAAAAAAAACATTTATAAATGGGACACAAATGTGTGTAAAAGATTTTGTAAAATGTTTTAATGTGCTCAATAGAAAAATTTGGACAAAATCTTCACATTTGCAAGTTCTCTAGATGTTTTTAATAGCTTGTTTGATTGAAAGTCAAAATAAAATAGAGTAATACAAGAAATTGCTATGGAACACGCCTTGCTCTCTGTCTATATATATATACACACACACAGACACCCCCCCCCCCCCACCCCCCCCCCCACACATATATATATGCTTTATCATATTTATGTTCCTGTCTGCTTGTCAAAACACTTTGTAAACCTTTGTTTTTAAAATTGTTTTATATATATATATATATATATATATATATATATATATATACATATATATGTATAATATATATATATATATACATATATATAGATAGATAGATATAAATATAAATGTATATATATGTATAAATGTATGTGTGTATATATATATACATATATATATATATATATATATATATATATATATATATATATATATATATATATATATATATATATGAGCTGTGTTAGCCTATTGCAGCCTACTTTTGCTGCCGAACCATGTGGCAGAAATATGTTGCAACAATGTAATTAATAATTCTTTTAAAAAGTGAGAGAAAAAGAAAACCTGAATGTGGGGCTGCAACAACCAGTATTACTGTCTGCTAATGAGAATATTTACCAAGGTTACTCTAAAATGGTATATGGATGATATATCATATGAAGACATAAAGTATGACAGAAGCATTTAAATAAAATAAAACAATAATTCGGTCCATCAACAATCAGGTTTTGTTCAATCCCTTTTGTATGAGAGCCTGCCTGGTTCTGTTACTAGAATATCCAACAACACCCTGGAGGAATACTGTCTCATATCATTCTAGAAATTTCTGAAAATCTCCAAACACCATCTGTGTTAAAAAAAGGACTTCTTAGCCAGTGATTCTCCAGAATTTGCAACATTATTCCCGGAGGTGTGCGTTCCTGCTAACTGAGTCTTCACTAATTGATGATTGATGAGGAGTCTGGCCCGCAGTTTCCAGCATTTTGCAAACAGGAGTTATATCACCCACATGAGTGAATGCAAATCCACATATGAGGACATGAGGCACAAGGGGTTTGTATAATTGTGGGCTGTGGGTCCTTGTATTTTTTTAGGACTGTGTTGGGCACCTGGGTTTTGGATTGTTGTGCCCACTTTGGGGTCTTAGGTTTTCCTCACGTTGTTTCCCTCCCATGAGAATCGACTGTCTCTTCTCTTGGTTCTTTTGGTATTTTGGATGTTATGCCATTGTGTATATTTGTAAGGGTTCTTTGGTTCAAATTGTGTGTGTTTTTTCTTTTTTTTGGTTTATTTCTTTTGTGCTAAAGCTCTTGTGCTTTATCATATTTATGTTCCTGTCTACTTGTCAAAACACTTCGTAAACCTTTGTTTTTAAAATTGCTATACAAATAAAGTTAAGTTATTATTATTATTATCATTATTATTATTATTATTATTATTATTATAAGCCAAGTCAAAGCAACAGCTTGCTTATCTGTTTTAGTCACCTCAATGGAAGAGCTGTCCAAGAAACAGGAATGTTGGCAATATCTAATGTAGTGCTAAACAAAGCTGGAAACAACTAAAAATAAAGGATAGAATTAAACCTTCATGTCTTTCTCTGGCATGTTCATACACTTGAACATGAACAAACATATGCACAATACAACTCAGCTCATTACTGCTCCTTTCAAAGACATTCCAGTAGTTAAAGTCAGCGGTCTATCATGAAGCATCAGTAAGCAGTACATCCACATTGGCATTCACGATGGAAAACACTTCACCTTTCCTGTTTTCTCCTTCACTATAAAAAAATGAGACCAGCTCCTTGTGTGTGTGTGGATGTGTGTATAACCTCTGAAGTAATCACAGCATGCCACTCACGCCAAGTCAGCAAGTTTTTATTATGGTAACATAATATAACACTTTAAGAAGAAAAAAATTGGCTGGTTGCAGCTGGTAATGTGAACAGTATGCGTCCACAGAGGAAATATGTGAAGTTTGATGTGCTGCTTTCATGGTGAGAATAAAAAACTGGGTCACCCAGAAATGAAAAGTTCCAAATGACAAAGAGTATAGGGGCCAGTTATGACATGAGGTCAGTGAGATGGAGTGAATCATCAACATCACTTACTATAACTTCACTTAAGATAATGGATGGAGCTGGAGAGCTTATAATAGGAAAAATAAATAAAGGGTTTCCAGGGGATGGATTGTGTTTGCTTTCTTGCTTTGTTCAGATACTGTTGGCTGGTTCTATGCACATTTTGAGATTAGTGGAAGACTTTTTTATATGTTTCCTAACAGTGGCGGCTGGTGCCAAAAATTTTAAGGGGGGCGCAGCTTTGGAGGAAACAAACCAAAGAAGCACTCCATACTACAGTGAAAAAAAAACCAAACAATAAGGACAAAACATAATCACAATACAACCTACTTTGAAATACGCACTATTTGAACAGAAATTTTGCCCTCCTTTCCTTCTGGGCTGCAAATTTCTCAGTGACCCTCTGATTGAAGGTCATCATAACTGTCTCTTTTCCATTTACAGCATGGCCAGTGCATTCAGCCTGTCCTGGTTCATGGTGTTTCTCAGGAAAGTTTTGATTCTTTTTTAGGTTTGTGAAGCACCTCAGCTTCTGCAGTGTTCATGGCTGTGGTGATGAGGATCTTCAGGAGAGTAACAGTCTCTGAAAATACCTCTCCAAGATTATTTTCCATGAACAACTGGATAAGGTCCACAGCACCACAGCAGGCCTTGAACTCCTCCTTGCTGTACATAAGACTGAGCTCTGTCTTTAGTGCTTTAGTTGAGCACTAGGTAGGCCTTCAAGGTGCTGTTGAGGGAATCCTCAGGAAACATGGCATGGTACTGTGTGAATCTGTCATTAAAAAATACATAGAAAAGCACATTTTATTCCCAAAAGTTAACATCAGTATTTACTGAAAAAATCAATAAAACAGCCAAAAGCTTAACCTGCTCCCAAAAAATAAAGCTGTAATTTAGGGTTAGGGGGTTAGGGTCATTTTCACCATTTTAGGAACATTTCTTGTGTCACCTGAACAGTGTCTTATTTTATACCTGATGTCTCATGGCTCAAGATTGTAAACATAAACAGAATCTTATGTACCACTAAACTGATGCTTTAAAACTAAAGGTAAAACTATGTGATACAGTTTTTGGTATAGATTAACAATAAAAAGTATGAACAAAACAAATAAGAAAAAAAAAATCAGACACAAGTATGCAACACAAGAGGGCAGACGGCTCACACCAGCTGACCGATTCTCACAACTGAAATGGAGGCTGTCAATGTATGGATGACATTTATAGTTTTCAACAAAACCACTTCAAATTTTAAAAAGTCAAAAAAAGAAACTTTACATTACAGGAGTCTGTTTCCATCTGCTAGAGCTTTTGAATACTTTTACTTTGTACCATTGTGTGCAGTAAGAAACACCAACAGAATGTATAATTTCTGTATCCAAATAGAACATTTTATTATAGCAATTAACATATGATATACAATTATAGAAAATAACAGTATTTTATATATTTATATTGATATTTATCATTTTATATCACATTTAGTTGCCATCATAAAACTACTACATTTAGAGACAAGATATACATTTTGTTGGTCTATTTTCATTAATTCTATACTGTGTACAATGGTACAAGCTGGAAAGGCACAAGGTAAGTGTCAAATCTAAAAGCTCCAGTAGACTAAAAAATAATTCTGTAATGGACATACACCTAAGAGAATTTGTGTTGTTTACACTTTTGAGACTAATAAAACCCCACTGTTTTCACCAGTAATTTGCAACACATAACTTGATAGCATTCTCATTTCTTTTTTTTGTATTTAACAGTAATATTTAATGAACAGTGCAATAAACCTTTGCAATAATCTGCACGCACTTGTGTATAATATTAATATTACAATTTCTCCTATCTTTAATATGTTTCATTGAACTTCAGACTTTGTGTGTATCTGTTTTTACTCTTCATTAGTGTGCATTGTTCCTGCTTTGCCATGATTTTGAAAAAATATATATTTTTATAGGTCCCTTTATATAATATTTTCATTAAAATAATGAATTAATTTTGTCAATTAAATTTAAAATGAACTTCTAGTGGGGTAAAAACAAACTTACCCACACATTAAAAGCCCCAATTCCTCCTAAAAGTATGTTGTTTTTGTAAAAATATGCAAAAATTAAAAAACTACATAGATTTTTTAGAACTTAAGTCTGCAAAAGGGTAATGTTCTACTGAACAAAGAATTTATATCCTCTTGGCAAACTCATTTTGTGGCCCCTAATCTATGGTTTTGTGCCATGTGTGATATAAAATGAGAAATTTTTTCCCTGAATTATGTTATGTCTACTTGATAAGACACATCCTAATCTAATCTTCAGTGTAGCATAGCCTCTTACTGATTTTCTTCTCCAATGCAACCTCACCTCTTCTGTGATCCTCTGATGTTTCTCTGGACGACGCCTCTTCGGTGCATGGGAACGTTGGTCGGACGCGTGAGGGTACGTGAGTTCGTTGTGCATGAGTAAATCATATTGGCTGTGGTGACGTGTTGAAATGATTGACAGCGCTCGTTGTCCAGTCACATGAGGAAAAGAAACACCAGAACAGTACTGATTCGCTGCCAGTCAACGTGGGAGTGTCCGGGGCGAACTTCTCTGCTCTCCGCAGGCAAAGTTGAAGCGGCCAATCACAAAGACCTCAGGTCACATGCTGAGCAAAAGTTTAAGGACTTACATTGACCCCCATTAGGCCGGCGCCCCTCTGTACATAAACTGTTTATTCACAAAATAGTTCTTACGTAAAGCATTGTGAAACCCCTTTTATTGAATGGTGGCAGGTGCTACTGACAGACTATTACTGTGTGGTAAAAATAAATGTTTTTATCCGTTATTTTTTATAATTTAATGACAAATTATGTTGTGTTTAAGAAGACTTACTCTGTCAAATTATGGAGGGGGCGGCGCCCCAGCGCCCCCTATTGACAAACTGCCACTGATTCATATCTTCATAAACCATTTAAACTTGTACAGCGTTTTATGTGCACAAGCCAAATTTGTCATTGGTGGAACCTCCATTGACTCCGTGTTTTTTTTCCTGTTTTAAAATCTGTAAATCTGTTCAGTTTGCATAAAAGGCTTTACTTTTTTGTTCCTACAAGTCTTTGCATTGTCAAGTATCAAGTGAATTCTCCCTTGGTTGTTCAACAGTTCAGTTATATCATAGTTTACCACCTCAAAGTTACTCTGGGACTGTTTACACCACAGGTAGCACTGACCCATTCTCATCACATTCACAAACTGGGGGCAGAAAATGTTACATCAAGTATCAATCAGTTCTAACTGATCACACTGTTAGACACTGATGAGTGATGGGCAATAATGTCGACACAAATAGTGTCTTCAGTAGTTTAATTTCATTTTCCAGGAACTGCAGCATCATTGCTTTTAGTCAAATAGCTTTTAGTAGCTTAGTTATTTTTTTGATAAAGTAGTGCAGTATGCTACATTTGCCCACAGAAAAGACATGAAGCAGCATAGCAGCAGCAGCAGCAGAATGCTTTGTCACAGTCCAGAAAATGCACTTTAAGGATGAGTAATTAAAGCCTTTGTCGAAGTTAATTTATATAGTGGGATGTGGCTAATATTAATGTAAGCAGTGTTAGCAGCGCAAGTGTTTGGATATTCTCTCAAGCTTAACATCCATAGAATTCTGTGCTGACTGTGGTTACTTGTGGCTTCAGCTAAATTATTCATTACGTAAATAACCTGACAAAGCCTGCATTCAACCCATTCCCACCCCTCCCTTTTTTTTCAATCAAACCGTGTTGTTCCTTGAAAAAGGCTGATGCCATGTTATTTGTAATCACTGTAGATGGATGAGAGCAGAAGGTGTAAAAATGTATCCAGAAATGAGTGTTTGGGCCCCTAGAGGAGAAGGTGTCAGACAAGCTGACTGGAAAGACATTCTGAGCATTAAGATCCTTTTTAGATGGTCCTGTACTGTAAAAAGCTGGCAAGAATCTGAAATGGAATCATCCACTGCATGCACTCATTCAGCTGATGATTGCCGGATTGTTCTGTGCAGCAAAGCTGGAAGAGTGGCTTCATTCGGCTTTTGTGCTCTGCGGTTTGGGCAAACTGACAACCTCAAGTCTGTGGTGTGTGTTTGTTTACTTCTGAGCATGTGATTGTTTGTTTGTTGATGAAATGGATGATGACACAGTAATGACATGGGAGAACGAGAGGGAGACTTCTCTAAAGTCGCTTGCAAATCTTGGGAGTCGCAGCTGTGGGTTGCTGTTTTTTGGGCTTGTTTTTTAACATGCAGTTTTTTAATGGGGCTTGCTTTGCTGTCTGTGTGAATACCCCCTGATTATTTATCTCCAAGCTCCCCACAATAAAGCAAAACACGATTGTGGTAGGTAGTTTGTCCTTTCCACTTCCTCGTTTCCTGGTTATTGCGCCCGCCCCCCAAACACACTCACACAAGGCACATGCGCCAGAGCCGTAGTTGCCAGGTCCGCGTATTATAAGCAACATTGGGCTTCTTTTTTTGAATAGTTGCTTGGCACTCTAAAATTGAAATGTAATGTAGACGAAATTAAAACATGCTTTATATAGATTTCTCTTTTAAAAAAATGAAGTAATATATCACATTAGAAAAAGAAATAGCTGGAGGTTGCTTGTTCTGGGCTTGTTTTTATCGACCTGGTTTCTTATTTCAGAAGAAAAATCGGAAAACACTTGACAGGAGCTCTCATTCCACACAGTATGTGACACGATTTTGTATAACAAAGAGCCTAAAGAAATACCTGTTTCGTCCTCCGTAAAAGAACTTTATGTAGGCCTACACATTTAGGAACAGATATGGGGTTCTGCCCAAAGTTGCGCAACAATAAAGTAACGTAAAAGTAACAAGTAACGTAAAAAGTTACATTCCATAGAGGGTAACTAAGTAAAGTAATGGATTACTTTTTAAAGAAGTAACGAGCAAGCACTTCTTTTTAAGAGTAACTTTCCCAACACTGTTCATGACAGCTTTAGCTTTAACTCAAACAGAAGGTAGGCATAAATATCTACACATTTGGGCCAAACCAGGGTACAACGTCATGTAAGTATATTCTTGAGTAAGAACTGTATACCTTTTCTGAAAAGTAGTTTAAACTTCTTCTTGGTACACAGACAGTGTCATCCTCAGCAAATCACAGGTCACAGATCATTTCCACTTGATTGTTTTCTAACCCCAAAGCTGTTCAAACATCTTTTAAAACTCTGAAAGTCTTTTCCTATAAATACAGGTTATTATGCAGAGAATAGGCACTGTTTGGTTGCTCAGATGATATTGCAAAGCCTCCAACTTCAGGGGAGACAAATCTTCAAACATATTCGCTCTTAGGATCACATATGATTGTGAAAAATAGGAACATGATGCAGTGAAGGAGGAAAAATCTTTCATGCTTGAGCATTTCATTTCATAAACAGGACAGATTAATTTCAAAGTAAATGTCTGTGTAAGACTTTTTTCTAGTTTATACAAGTCTTGTGTATGTTTTATTTTTTCAGTATTTTGCATTTTATGACTTTGCTTTGTTATTGTGCTATCAGGTCAAAAGGAGGGGGCGTATCAATGTTATGCAAGTACGAGGGATGGAAGTGAATGCTTATAGAAAAATATGCAGGACATCAAGGTTGATGGATTTAGATTTAATTCTAACAGAAATAAAGCTTACCAAAATAGACAGATACATGTATTTTATTTTACATAGAGCACAGAAAAGTAAAATGCGGATAAACTTGAGCTTGTATGACACTTTTCTATTCACCAGGCCACTTAAAGCCCCTTTAAAGCACTGGGAATGTACTATACCCATACTGATGGTTGAATATTCCACCTCCAGGTGACCATACTCACTCTCTTTGTCCCCATTTACATGCCAGTTTTAGCATTTTGGGGTTAAGCACCTTGCCCAAGGAAACATCTACATGTGACAGAGTTCCAGCACTTGAATCTCAAAGCAATGAATGAGCAACTATGTTTTAAAACTACTTATGCAGTGGTAGCTTCATTACCTCATCAATAAACTTGCCGTTTCATTAGAGACAGTGGTTTTCAAATGATAGGTTGGGACCGTAAAGTGGTTCACACAAGTGGCAATCTCTGGTTTTAAAAAAATGAAATCAATAAGGAAGTGCCAAAAGCTTCCATTTGAATGTCTACTTTATACTGGTAGCAGAAACATTTAAATTAGATGATAATAATCTGATTCTGACAGTATTTTTAACAATTTAAAGCTTATTTTAAAAGAAGGATTAAGGGTCCATCCCAATACTACCCCTCAGCCCTTGTCTTGCCCCTTACCCCTTGGTTTTGCGCGTTCACATCTAGTGAAGGGGTGTCCCAATTCTCCGTAGGGCTAAGGGGAAGAGCTAAGATGAAGGGCTACACAGCCCTTGAAACAAAGACAGACTGGGACCTCACTTGAAAGGAAGGAGTATGAGAATTTCCCATAATACACTGACAAGAAGGCAGAGCGAAGACCAAAGGAAGCGCATAATTATTAGTAATTATTAAATCATCAAGTAAATATTAATCATGTTTTGAATTGTTGGTCTGTTTTAAAATTTCTCGTTATAAGAGCTAGCTTTCGCAGCTGTAGCTATGGCTATTGTCGAATCTGCCAGCGACACAGCCAGTGAGCGGCTCTGGGTGATGACGTAACGTAACAGAGGGCTAAGGAGAACGGGCAGATGAAGGGGTAAGACAAAGGGGAAGGGCTAAGGTGTACAATTGGGATTCACCCATAGTCTGTATAGTTAATGTACTCAGATCCTTTTACTGTGCAAAGGTTGTTTTTTTCAGTATTGCTCCTGTTCTGATTCTATTGAGGATTTAAGGTTATGCTTGGTTGAGGACATGATTAAAATATCTACAAGTCCTTAGGAGTTGTAACTCATCAGATGGCCTTAAGTCCTGCCGAATCTTAGCATCTTTGCCTGTTAGTGGGGTGTGTGGAGTGCCAGTGTGGTGGAGGGGTAAGCAGCCATGTCCATACCGTAAAACAAAGCTCTTCTCTTATGCGGGCAGCCTGGGTTTGAGTCTAGCCTGAGGCCAATTGCTCTGCATCTTCCCCTACTACCTCTCCCTCTTCCCAAGTCTATCCACTATAAATAAAAGGCCAAATATGCTCCCCAAAAAATTCATAAAAAAAAAAAAAAAGAAACAACATCTTTGACATGGTGCTGATTGAATTAAAAAAAAAACCTTTAGTAACCAAACAGCTGAGACCCCTTTTTTTTTTTTTTTTTTTTCTAGATTTTTCACTCAATCTGTTTTAGTGGTTTAAACTTTTGGACATTTTGTTCACAAAATCTCATGAAGGAGGTGGTTGTGGGTGCTGGGGCAAGAGCAGTACAAAATCATTCATCTAGGATTTTCTATCTAGGATTATTACCAAAGATTTGCCATTGTCATTATTTGCCATTACAAAATAAAATGCATTATTTTCATAACATATCTTTATATTTTATTTTCTTCATGATAATCATTAATAGGTAAAACAGAAGTTCATGAGCTAAATGCCCTTATCTGAACTTTCCTTCCTGCAAAACACAGAATGTAAATAAACACACTCACAGATGCACACACTAAAGTTTAACAGCCTTCCATCTGCCTTTTTCCTTCATCCAGCAAACAACTTCCTGCCCTGTGCTTTAACTCACAGGGAAATACCGGCTGCCTCCTTATTAGCTGCCTCAAACAAGAGCACCCAAAACACACTGACAGATGTTTACAGCTGCTGATTGGTGACACAACACTCCTCATGTTTCAAAGAGCCCTTTCTCAGGAGCCATTCCCTCATGTTTTTATCATCCCCCCCCCATATCTCACCATAAACACAACATCTGCCACAGTCTGCCCTCTTCTCCCTCCTCTTGTATAACCAATGACCACTTCCATGTGAGACAGACAGAAAGATAAATGCAGGTTCACCGTCTGTTTTTATCCCACACATCCCTCACAGATACTCTCCTGTGAATCTCCTGAGGCTGAAGTGTCACTCATTGATTTACAGGCACTTCAGGTTTACTACATCATTACTCACTTACACACACTGTCTTCCTGTTTTCTTCCCTTGTTAAAGTGAGGTGAAAAAAGCCAGTAATGGACAAAAAGCTATGTGTCAGGCTGGAGCAAGAAAGATGGAAAAGTGTTTGATCTTCTCTGTGCTGACATGAGGTATCCACATTTTAAATGATCTAAGATCTCAATATGTGGATAAACAGAAAGAAAATACATCTGCACATCCAGTATTAATCTAACTTTAGGATTAGATGAAACCCAAAATCTGCCCTCATCAGTGCTTATTGACTGGGGTCTCTGGTTCAGTGTAAAATAATCAGACCTGAGTCAGGACCGCGGTGGCTGATTTCAGTGACCCTTCATAACCACACTCAAATCAGACTGGCAGCTTTTAAATCAGAGCTGCTCTTTCCTCTGCTTTACTTCACTGTTCTGGGAAAGATTATTCCCCTTGAAGGCATTTTGAGTGAAAACATGCCACAAAGCTCTGCAATGGTTGTACCATCAGACCCCAGGGAACCACAACTGTGCTAAAGATAAGCTTTTGCAACAACTGAAAATCTGAAAAACATCTTTATAATTCCATTTTTTTATGCAGTGCTTTGTTCAAGAGGACACCAAGGGCTGGAGAAATTTAAGGGAAAACGGAGCGGGGCTTTTGCCAAAAATGTCTTATTGTATGATTGCTTTTAAACACTTCCCATTTCCCTTTATATTAACTCTGTTCCTTGCCACTTTGTCTTTTTGTCACTTACATTTTATGTTGTGTGCTTTCTTTGAGATTATTACCACAGTAATGTAAAGCTCACTTAACAGGCAATATGCATTTTTTGTGGTTTTCCATTACTTGAAAAACAAGCTTGTAATGCTGTGCTGAGTGTATTCAAACTTTTAATGTTTTAATCAGTACTATGCAGACTATTGCCTTTGTTGTTGAAGGACATTGTGTTTGTATATGCTAGTGTGTGTTTATGTGTGTATGTTCTTACCTGTTGCCTTCTCAGGGTTGTTACACATGAAGCAAAGCCAACCTCCCTCTTCCTCACTGTAACCAAACAGGTCAAAGAAACGGACCTCCTGTAGCTGAACCTGAAGACTGTCTAAGTCCTGAGGACAGAAGAAGGAAAGTCAGAAAAATCATTAACTCTGATGTAAGTTTATTCTAATTAAAATTTACTTAATAAAACTAACTGCATAAGAAGAGGTTCAACTTTGACACGTGACTCCTTTCCTGCACATCATTAATTATATTAAACCCTTTAAAGTCTGACAGCTCTTGTAATCAGATGAAAATAAGATATACAGTTTAAACAATACAGTTACTGAATATAATTCCTGGCATCAGACTTTTTGAGGCTGGTATAGATTAGCTCTGATCAGTTGACAGGCTGTTTTCTTCAGTGTTCACAAAGCAAAACACCGAATTTCAAAGCTCCTCCAAAGAGTTTTGCAACTTGTTGCAATGTAGATTGAAATCATTTACTAATGCCTTATTATAGGTCCATGTTCTTTCTTTGATAGAGCACTCCTATGTAATAATATGGACCGCAGCATTAGGACTTCTCCCCCTCCTCCTGTGAACAGCCCAGGTAACTGCCTAAAGTGGCTAATTCCCTCAGCCTAGCCTCAACCTACCGGTGTGACATCGTACCATTACCAGTTATTAAGCTTTATACTGTAGCTCAGAGTAAGAAGCCCAGTGCAGAGCATGGACTGTAGGAAAAAAATGCAGATGCAGTCAACCAATCAGAGCAGACTGGACCCACATGGGGACTTCAGGTGGCACAGGCTTGAACAGTGGGTCTCAAACAGATTGAGACTAGAGGTGAATCAGGGGTATTTAGTGTGTGAAAACACTTAGAGTCAACAAAATCTGATATATGAACCCAAGTTTGGGCAAATTATGACCACTTTAATGTTTCCAATGCCTACAGCCATTGCTTTATGGTGTGAAAAAGGAAACACATAGCTGGGCTTTATTTCCTTTTTTCCATGTCAGTGATCCGCAATGAGTTATATTCGGGATGCGCAACATTGGATTTTTGCTGTTATCCAACAGGTAACAGGGATGTAAGAAAATATCAATACCTCAATATAATAACAATATTTTGTGGCATAATACTGTATTGATATTTTTAGTGCAATATTATGATATTTTGTCTTTCAATAAATCTGTTTTTTTTTCCTTTGAGCATACTTTAAAAAATTTTTTGTGATAAGTATTGCCCTCTTTACAGTAATGTGATACTTCATGATATGCTGTGTCATCACTCGTGTGTTGCTATATATTGTATCACCAGATTCTTGCCAATACACATCCCTCTGGGGCAATTTTTGTAAAGTTCTTATTCTTTTATAGAATAAAAGATCAACTCCGACTCCATGCCAGCTTCAGCTCACCATTTATTTTTACGTCTCCTCATACAACATGCTTGTCCACTCACTTCCGGTGTTACTCATAGGTGGTCCACTAAGGCCACACTGCCATCCAGTGGGAAATATCCATGTTAACACTTATCATTACAATTTTATCCTAAATAAAATTCAAATTTTACAAAATATTTCCAAATTTGTTTTAACCTTTACTGGTGTTGTTGTATTCACCAAAATAAACATACTTTTCCGAGTGTGAGTTAAGGCCACCAGGTCGCCCCTGTTTGAGAATATACCCATACCTTTAATGGGACAGTTAAAGTGCAAAAAGTGTTTTTCAGTAACAGTAAAAACACAACTGTGATGACTCTGCTGTAAAGTGACTTTTATGAAGACTTTCCCTGCTCTTGCTCAGTGTTATGCTCCTGCTGCTCTTTCCCTCTCTGTGAGGGGGCGAGTTTACCTGGAGTTGAGGCTCCCTGCTGGATCCCACCTGTTCCTCATCTTCACAATCATCTGGGGCCTCATTCATAAAGCTTGCTTACGCACAAAACAGGGCTTGAAAGTGGCGTAAGTCACTTCCCACGCAAAGGTTGTGATTCATAGAAATAAACTTGGCGGGAGAATGTGCGCACCGGTATGTCAACTTTGATGCTGGCGTACAAATATTTTGGAGATGTGGGAAACTGGCGGCACGGATGGCGAGGGGGTTAAGTGAAGCCAGATCCATCTCATACATTTAATGGCATTACATATCAGACTTACAGACCCGCGTCATAATAAACACCCGAGTCTGCAGTGTTATAGACGTGTTCACTTTCTACTGTATGCAATGTTTATATATCATACTTCATCTTCAAATGATAAAGAGCAGTGGATAGCACTGATTGATTAGTATTAGCTGTGGCAAGGTGTGTAACAAACAGTCTAATTGCTGAGTAAGCATATAAATAGTGCAGTGACACTCGTGTGTAATTCTGCACAATGGATGTGCTGGCACTGCTGGAAGATCACACAGACTGTGGATCAGGATGGAATGAGTTTTTAGGCACCATCAAGATTTCCTGGCCCATAATGACTGGCTAATAAGCTGATTTTTTTTTTATATTTATTTTTTATCGGGTTATATTCTTTAATTCATGGATTCTTAAAAAACACACAACAAAAAAGGCACAGACTTACACAGAAATAAAATGAACCAATCATGAAAAGAAAAGAGAAAAAAAAGTTGTTCAGGTCAATAAGTTACAAGTGATTTTTAAACCACAAAAGAGAGATTCAAATTCATCAGTGTTCCTTTTCAACCCAGATCTGTTCTTATGGGCCATGTCCTCTGGGGTCACTTCAGTCTTTGTGTTAAAAGAGAGGCAAAGGGTCCCTTTAGTTACTGAAAGTAAACACAGAAATTACATTTAAGCAAACTGACAGTGTTAAATATGTTGTATATCTTTACTGACATTCTTAGTGAACACTAGGGGGCACTATTTTAATAAGCTGATTTAGATTCCCCAGAGCAGTGCTCTTAAATCTATGTGCTGAACCGGTCCCAGTGTTAAACAGAACCAACCGCGCCATCCCGGCGTGTATACAGGTGCAGACCACTCTGGGGTTTCTGGCAACCAGCTCTTCCAGAGGGAATAAGCCGACAGGTATGTGTTTGATATGATTAACACATGACTCATTCATCCTGACGCACAGCTTCTTCGTCCTCTTTGGTTTCGGTAGACTGTACGCATCCAAGACGTATCGCTGCCCCCTCTGACACAGCAGTGTCGGGAAAAGACTGCAGGCTGGCAAAAACATTCATGAGGTACTTTGCATTGACCATTCATGGTAACGTGGGTGTGTAGAGGGCGGGTTGTGAGGTAAATCCACCTGCGCAACTTTCCAAGTGGACTGTGATTTATTAAGGGAAAAGTGCTTGCAAGTGTGTGCACGCACGGTTTTATAAATCAGATTTTTTCTTTGGCGCATGCCATTTTCAGCTTTCAGGTAAACGTTCACTTTTAGCATGGATCCTACGCAATGTTTTATGAATGAGGCCCTAGCACCTTTAAAAGCTTCACGAAGACTTGTCACCAGTGCCAGATGACTGCTGCACCCTCATGTGGTATTGTTGGCCATCTCTAGTGATCTCAGTTATCTCTTGTTGGTTTTGTGCTTGTGCCTTTGCCTTTTGGAACATTTACTTACCTGTGTTTCTCCTTCTCTCTTGCAGTGTCTCCACAAGCCTAATCTCTTGCCACCCTCTCACCCTTCTCACAGCCACTCTCACTGAATGTCTCACTCCCCCTTCAGCCCTCACGGATTTCCCTCCCTCCTTTTCCCTGGATTTCCCCTCAATAAATTCATTGTTGTTGCACCTTTACTCTGCCTCAGTTTGCTTTTGGGTCTGCCTGAAAATCTCTGGGAATCATTCCCTAACAACAACATAAAAATGTGCTCACTCTTTTAGGACCCTCTGCTTTAATTAATCCACCTAAACAGAAGGTTTGCAGGGTGGTCCCTCAAGACAATCCTGGCAAAGTGCTTGAAATAAAAGACGATGAAAGGCACATTCTTCTGCAAAGACTAAGCTCATTGTTGATCAACCCAAAACTTTATTGTTTAGAACACACTTTAAAAGAATAAAGTTTTAGGCCTGAATGATATAAGAGTTTGCATGTTCTTCCCGTGCATGCGTGGATTCTCTCCGGGCACTCCGGCTTCCTCCCACAGACTAAGTTATAAGGTTATCTGGTAACACCAAATTGCCCTTAGGTATGAGTGAGAGCGTAAATGTTTGTCTATGTGGCCCTGAGATCGGCTGGTGACCGGTTCAGGGTGTACCCCGCCTCTCGCCCAATGGCAGCTGGGACAGGCTCCAGCCCACCGCCGACCCCGAAAGGGATAAGGGGTATAGAAAATGAATGAATGACATGATAAAAGGATGAAAGATATAAAGAATTAACCCATAGTGTGTTCTGCTCAAATCTCATATTTTATAAGGCAAAGATTTTGTCCATATGTACAGACAGTATGTTGCCTAGAAATATATGCAGAAATTTTCATTCTTGCTGATACCAGTAGTAAAGGTTCTAAGCAAGTATCAGCTAGTAGTAGACAATGATATCTTGCTAGTAATATCATGCATCCCAAAGTGAAACATCAGACTGCACAAAGAAATCAAGGTAAAAGCATAAATGTTAATTCAACATGTACAGGTCAAGATCAGAATGATCTGCTGTGTCCAAAAAGAGCACCACAACTGACAAACCAAAATATCCTCACGAAACTTTAACAAGTATTCTGTTTAGGAATAAAAGTAAATTAGAATAGGTTAACCTTCCTACAGCTAAACACTTAATAAGACGACAGCCGTCCATACGTATGTGTAGAACCACACAGAGACAAACACAAGGCTAAACAAACACACTACAAGTAGCTTGTAACTTTAAGAGGTACTTAAAAGCTTGACACTCCACTTACAGATTGTTCAAGTGTACATCAGTGTGTGTATGTGTGTGTTTTAGTACAAGGCTCCCATTTCTAAATCCCAGAAGACCCCCTGCACATGGTTGGAATTAACCTTCACTTTTAATATACAAACGCACTTAAGTTACACTTTGGGCCCCCTGAGATAATACATATTTATCTGACTTGGGGGAAAAAAAGTACTTTTAAAGAGATGATGGATTACTGTCATCGGTCTGTGACAAAGGGAAACTTTCCCCCCAGTGTGTGTACATAGGTATTAGTGCAGTATTTACATAGTTTAACCTAATCTCCCTATAATGAATTCACAGTTGAAACAACTTGACCACCAGCTGGGCAGAAAACACTGCTTCTTCACTCCTCTGCCCTCTGACCTCCTGTACTCCCTTCATATTTTCTGATGATCCATTTAGACACATCTCACCAAGTCAGACCCACATGAAATACCCAGAGGGGGTTGATTTGATGAAGCTCAACAAAACCAGGTAGCTGTGATGGTTGAGCTTCTGGTGTGTTTAAAATCCGACCCTCAGTCTATGATGTTAATGAGGGAGGATCAACATGTGAAAGCTGTCTTTAGCTGTGTGTTCCCTTTAGACTCTGCTTTTTTACAAACACACACATACCCCCCCCCCCCCCCCCCCCACACACACACACACACACACACACACACAAAGAGTATTCACCATGTTCAAGCACATACTTGATCAAAGGAGGTGCATTTAGACTCATCCATACATCAGTGTTGAACTTGTGTTGTTAAAACTTAAGTAACTGAGGTCAAAGAGGTTAGCCTGCGGATAGGGATAAACCAGGACCATGTGTGGCTGAGAGAGTTGGACCATCTGTGGGCTTGCATGAACACTGATATTCTAATATGATTCGAGGGGCCGAGTAGTCCACAGATGAAATGTTGCAACAATGAGAAACTCTGGCTATGAGTACAGGAACATTAAAATTTAGACAGAAGAAGACAGAATATAAAAGTAAGGAGGAAATATGTGAAAAATAAATAAATGAATAGCCAAACTCCTGCAGTCATCTTCAATTCTTCTACTCACCCCTCACATTTTAAAAGGATATTTGGTTTCTTTCATCACACTGCATTCATAGGTGGGGCATCAGTGGCTCAGTTTTGAGAGTTGCCCATCCATCAGTCCATCAAAGGTCAAGGATTTTAGCCAAGCTGCTGTCATGTGTCACTGTGTACTTGGGTAAGATTCTTAACTCCAAATTACTGCTTGTCAGTGGTGTGTTAATTGGTATAAAAGGGCATGAATGTGATAGAGAACTTGCATAGAAACTGCTACCATCGGTGTGAACATGCATGAGTAGGTGGGTGTGTATGGGTAGATGTTAGCCAAGGTTTAAAAAATGTTTTAAGTAGTAATAAAGACTAGAAAAGCACTGTACAAGCCCAAATCTATTTACCAAGGACCAAGTAATATAAGATATGCAAGGCATACACTGCAATACATCTTATGAATCTAAAAATACAATGGCATTTTAGTCAACTGGATGCACCAAATTTGTTATCAATAACGCTCGGTGAATTTACATAAAAATGTAACAATGGATATCAGTTAACTCTTGTCTAGCTTAAAGCTCTAAAAAAGTGGGGGGCATATACTTAGTTATGGACTGTGATGAATTCTGAAAACACACTACTACTCTGGTGAGTCCCATGACTTTTGACAAATCCTCTTAAAGGACAACATTAACATTCAGCAGTTTTTATGGCTTTGAAGCAAAAAGATAAGACTTCAAGGCACTCTCTTAATACTATTGAAATGCCTTTATTTTGACGGCATGGTCATGTAGACTTTAAAAACAAAGTTCAATGCGTTTCGGCATCAAGCCTTAATCACAAAGTCTTGCACAAAGATGCTAAGCTGCAGTAGGCCCTTTTAAAGGGGTGCGCCACCAGTGGGAAATTGCCACTTGGGCTTAGGGGCTTGGCCTGCAGCTGGTGACAACTAACAAACCCTCCAGCAGATGGTGTTATTCAGAAGCTTCAACAAAGTTTTCATCTCAAAAAAACATGCATGGCATGACACAAAACAGATAAAATGAGTGAAAGCATTCCAGAATTCTGGTTTAAAAAAACTTTACAAAATTACATAAGTTTTACAACAACATCCTTCCTTTACAAGAACGCAGAATAATCCCGTCCTTCATTTAGTCCGGGGTATTTTGTGGCTTGTAGTTTGTTGATCAAAAAGATAATAAACAAAAACTGGGACATAATTCAGAGCGATACACAACTTAACAACACAGCCTCTCCTTGTTAGTTTCAGAAGATGCCCAGCCCTGCAAGATAAAGTGGTTCACAGTCACCTCAAACCCAACAACCAAACCTCATGGCTGGGACAAAAAACAAAAGGGTCTTTTCAATGCAGTCACCATAACCATTGTGCAAATGTTAAACAGACATTTCTGGACTCAGCATAACAAAAAAAAACCAAAACAAAATCAATCACTTTATTCACTGAAAGACCACTTTTGTTATCCATAGTCTAGAGTGTCCCATTTGCAAAGTTTTTTACATCGGCAGAACAAAAGACACCTACAGGACAGACTCGCAGAACAAAGATATGCAGTAAGAACTGGAAACATTAACTACCCCATGGCAAAACATTACCTGGAATTCCATAACAGCAACTGAACTTCATTACAAACCACTGGTATTGACCACATCCCGCTGACCATCGGAAAAGGTGACAGACAAAGGAAACTGAACCAAAAGCAGGCATTCTGGATTGACAAACTACAAGCCACAAAATACCCCGGACTAAATGAAGAACAGGATTATACTGCATTCTTGTAAAGGAAGGATGTTGTTTAAGCACTGAGTCATAGTTTTAAAACTTGAATGTCATTCTGTAAAAGTTTTTTAAACCAGAATTCTTGTATGCTTTGACTCATTTTATCTGTTTTGTGTCATGCCTTGCATGGTTTTTTGAGATAACCCTTGTTGAAGCTTCTATAGGCCTGAATAACACCATCTGCTGGAGGGTTTGTTGACACCAGCTGCAGGCCAAACCTCTCAGCGCAAGTGGCAATTTCCTACTGGTGGAGCACCCATTTAAAAGGGCCTACTGCAGCCTAGCGTCTGTTTGCAAGACTTCCTGATGAGGGCTTGATGCCGAAATGCATCGAAGTTTGTTTTTAAGGTCTATATGACCATGCCATTAAAATTAAGCCATTTTAATAGTATTAAGAGAGTGCCTTGAAGCCTTTTCTTTTTGCTTCATGACTTTGTGACTCCCATTCCACCTCAAACAAACTCTCTGTTGAGTCCAGGTAGCACTCCTTTCCTTCTGTCTTTTGAGTTGTTTTATGGCTATTTGAAACATATAAGTTTATTCCTATTTTTACTAAACTGTAGACAGTCAAGAAGGACAGGGTGATGTGGCCATACATGTTTTGTTTTGTTTTTTTTAACAAAACTGCATTCTCGACATAATAGATTTGTCTAATAACTACGAATAACATAAATTACTCAAAAAGTGGGTGAATCTTACAACAATATCAAAAAAGTGAACTAAAATTGCCTAAACTTATGTTACTGCTGCATTCCATTTGATCTTGAAAGACAGAATATCTGCATAGCAAATTACATACATCACTGAAAATGCCTCTTTGCTCATTCCTTCTGGGGTGATCAAATGATCTCTTACCTAAAGTATACAAGGTCATGACTGGACATTGCATATTAATAAACATCAGTATATAATACAAATGTAAATATGTCAGAGTTAGCACAACTGCTAAATTCTATCCCTAGTACCTGAGAGCCAAAATCAGAGTGAGATAAGTGGAACACAACACATGTAGTTTGGACAGAGGCGGGCTTGTCTACATTGACAATGGAAGCTGCAACTACTTTCACAAATCATTTACATGACACTCTCTGACACTCTCTCGTGACAAATACAAGCTTTGAAGTGTGCTTATACACAAAATGGCAGGACATACCATGACAAAAGAAGAGATTTTTTTCTGAACTTTCTTCTTTAAACAAGAACACAACTTGTTGTTGAACACAAGGGTTGTTGTTGGTTTGTTTCTGTTGGAAGGAAACATAGAGTAGGGCTCTTATGGGGAGCAGGAGAGGCAGAGAAAGTCAAGGAAAAAGCAAACACTCTGGACAGAAGTATCAAATAAGAGGAAAAACTCAGGACACGTCTCTACATTGAAGTGTTTAGCACTCAGTTCGGCCATTTCAATCACTGATGGCAAAAACTCATATGGCCAATTTCACTATTCAAAAAGCTTATGACTCCTTTTCTGTTTTTTTGTTGGTAAAACATCAATAATTCATTGACACAAGCAACTTATTACATGAGGCATAATACCAAATATGACAATACAGTGTTATTTAGTTATAAAATAAATCTGTTTTAAAGATCTTATAAATGGTGATTTTAGAAGAGGTTTGAAACCAGCAACATCAATATATAGTTAGCCTCTGCTTTCGGTTCAGTTGTTTAAACCAACTTTTCCTAAACTTATTAACTGGGGCCCACCAAAATCCTCATGAACATGTTTCACTGTCAACGCTCCCTTTTGAATGTTCTCTTTTAATTCATACTGTGTGACTCTGCAAACTCTCTCACAGTACCTGTCATGCCTTTGGGAGCATGGATAAGTTCTTGAAATCGGAAATCAAGAAGTGAAGTGGGATATGGGAAATGTTCTCAATTGATTCAACCATGACCAAGATTCTGTTTATCAGACAACATAAATAATACAAAGTTACCATGTAGGTTAAAGAGGTCAAATCATGCTTTTTTTGTAGTTGTATATGCCCTTTAGTGTGTTTCACATGTCTCCTCCGTGTGATAGAGCACTTTTTGAAAAAGAAAAAAAAAACTCAACAGCATCAGGACTTCCCCCTGTCCCCATACTGTATTTATAGTGCCAGCAGCTGCCATATAATGTCTCCCCCTCCCAGTGTGATGTCCTACAATATCTTGGGGTTACAAGCTCAGAGCATAGCAAAAAGGTTTGAATGGATGCAGAGTTGTTAACAATATGGCATCAAGCAGAGTTCTGAACTGACCATTTACCTCAGAGTTAACTTGTAAACCAATCAGAGCAGACTAGGCCCATGTGGAGAGGGGGTCTTAGAGGGGCTGGGGCTCTAACACAGCGTCTCAGACAGACAGAGAATACAGCACTGTCACGGGTCCTCTGTATATGACATCTAGATGTTGTTTTTTTTTAACATCAAGGACTGTGAACATACCCTAACAGTCATCAAAAGCATTCAGATTTTGGAATGAGCCCATCTGTTACTAAAACACCACATCACTAAGTGACGAGAGCCGGTGAAGACCAAAATGATCGTGAACAGGGCATCATTTAAAACAGTTACGAGGCAAGGGTTTTTCATTCATATTTGTAACTATTATTTTTATAGATTATAGGTCTCTTGTTCTTCTTTGCATGCCATCCAGGTAGATTTCAGGACCAGTGGGCAGACTTGTATTCAAAAATCGTGTTTCGCTCTTTTTGTCCCCAAAATCCACCAGTAGACAACATGACGGATTGTTATGTCAGCCTCCACAAAGGGGAGATCCATGATACATATATATAAAAAGCTTTTTCTAACTTAATAAAAAGAAAACAAAGGTTTTATGGGGATGATTGTACACCTATTTCGACGGACTTTACATACAAATAGAAACGTTAAATTCTATATTCACTGTTTCTGTTTGGCGAAATGCTGCCAACTTCTACACACTACACCTTTAAAATTTAAGATGAACTAAAATTTCCAAATTATGTTAATGGTTTTTATATGTCGTTAATGACCACTCATCTGCAAAAAAAATTCTAATATTGCAGTACACAGGAAAGGCTGTGAGTCAGTGGTCGAGTCAGCTGCCAAACACCTAAAAGGTCTGCAGCTTCTTGTAGTCATAAGTCTCCTCAGGCATGATTGGGACAAGTTAAAGCTGATGGACACTTCACACAGGCGCCTCTGCCATAGGTGTGTGATTGTTTTGTGAAAAGTGGTGTTCGAAAAAGGCCTTAGGTAGTAAGAGGAGAATAAAGGTGCAACAGACTATTTGCAGACACATGACCATTATGACTTCACTCATCACATAGGACAACAGAAGCATCGTTGTTATTAATAGGTAACCGCCAATGGTAATGTTAGAGGCTCATTTCTATAGAGTAACAGGAACCAGCACAACAAAATAAGTACACTGAACACAAATGTCAGCAACTCTGTCAGATGAGCTGAGTTACCTCGAGGATGCTCACAGAAGCAGTGCAGTGTTGCCGGAATTTTTCTTCTGAAATAAACAAACAGGTCGATAAAAACAAGCCCAAAACAAGCGCCCTCCAGCTTTTTTCTTACTAATGTGATATATTACATTTTTTTAACGAGAAAACTACCCAAGACCTGTTTTGATTTTCATCTACATTACATTTCATTTTGAGTTTATATTGGGAGAAGAATGTTCATCAGATCCCTTAGGGTTTGGGGGCACAACAAGCCCAAATGAGCAACTGCACTTTTGGAACAAGACCCAAAAAAACACAACCCGCAACTGCCAATATTTACAGCCAACTTTTCAAAAAAATAATCCCAAAGTCGCTTATAATAAGCCGACCTGGCAACTATGAAGCAGAGTAACAAGCAAGACTGAACTGAAAGAGGTGTTTTCAGTATACAGACAGAGATCCTACAGCTTATCAAAGCCTCTGTCCTCACCTATACCTTTGACTGGTTTTCCTTAAAATGCTGAAATATGCTGATCAGACAGGTGAGAATGACAGTTTTGTTGCCAGGCAACAGGTTGATATGGCTGAAACTGACCCAATTAATTTAGCAGGATGAGACACAGATATAATCCAAGAACAAAGAAACAATGTCTATGCAAGTCTATACATGGTCCAGCTGTCTCATGTAATCCTGTTTTCCCCTTCAATATGCCCCCTTTGTCTTTTTTCTGCACCTCCACCACCTCCTATCTGTGTCTGCAAGTCTTTTGATTTTATCAAGATACAAGCTTGTACAACACATGTCTGCTGACTTCAGGCAAACAACAAACTACTAAATCTGAAACATATGTCTCACACTTCTCTCAATTGTACTCTCAACGACTGCAATGGATCAGTCAATAAATCTTAATTTGTTCAGCGGCAAGTTACATAAAATTAATTTTTAAGACACTACAAAGAAGTAGATCAAGAACATGTATATTTTAAATTTCTTTTATTATGGCATCAATGATCAGTGCATTTATGAATGTTTACTTGGTCAAGAGAACCTGCTGAAGTTAAAAAAAAAGCATCCCAATCGGAAAGAAAGATGACTGAAGTGACTTTGAACATGGCATGGTTGTTGGTGCCAGACAGGCTAAGTCTTTCAGCAACTGCTCATCTACTCGGATTTTCATGCACATGTTGCAAAGCCAAGTGCCGGTTGGAAAGAGGGATGATTACATGCCCTGATGATAAATGGGTGTGTTTAAAATTGAACATTGATCAACTAGAGTGTCAGCTCTTATCCCCTTTAAATCAGAGCATTTCGGATGACTGGCGTTTTGCCATAGTTGTTTGGTCAGAATTTTGGCTGGATTACTTAATTCTTCTTTTATTGTGCCACTGTACTTAAATTACTCAAACAGAACACAATATGAAATATGCTTGTGCTTGAGTTAAGTGCTATTTGTCATTAAAGCATTCCAGAACATAAGAAGTGATCAAAAAGACAAGTCAGTAACTTTCACAGAATCGTAAAAATGAAACCTCATTAATCATTGATTCAACTGGATCGCATTTATGTTTATGATAAACAGGTTTACTGTACATCAGATATTTTTTCATTTTGCCTGCGTCAATCATTGGCTGTATTCCCTTTTGTGAGAGTAAAACACATTAAACAGCCTGTTTTATCAACCTTGAGCATAACTAGAAAAATTGCATTTCCTTGCAGCAAATGCGTTGAAATGCTGAGTCTGAATGCTGGAAATGTGAAATGAAATAGCTAAAAGCAATGCAAACAAAGCTGAAAATGTGAAAATGTGACATAAAATAGTTGGAAGCAGTAAAGTACAGCTGAAAATGTGGGAAATGTGGCATAAAAATGTTTACAGTTGTGAAAGAAAGCTTAAAATGAATTAATCAAAGTTAACCCATTTATGCCCAATTTTTTTTCGGTTGTAAGGCATATAATTTTATCAGTTGAGTCCCTCTTAATCATGTATTTCTTTATTCCATTTTGTACTTTTTTCTAAAGAGAAAAGCATTTTTATGACTAGCATCAACTGTTGCCAGTAGTCACACAGCTTGTCGCTAGGTCAATGTCACCTAATAATAATAATAATAATAATAATAATAATAATAATAATAATAATATAGTAATAACAATTAACAAAAATAATAACAAATTATGTACTATCATATATAACAAATAACAAAATAATAATATAGTCATAACAAATAATAAAAAAATTATAATTTTGATTATAATATTGTAATTTTGCTACAGAATTTTTAAAAAAAGGGTCTTTGGTGCAACATTTCTAAGTGCAGTGTTTAGTATGGTGATGGCTTTTGGGGTAAGAACATCTGTGCACCTACTTAGCTTGTGCCACTCACATGCTCACATGGGTGCATAGCATACCCAGTTCATGCTTTCATATCAGACCATATGGTAATAAATTTACATTAGGTTTCTAAAGAGACAAAGGGCTTCAAATGCTCTCATGCAACAAGGTGTTGGATTTTTTAATGAAACTGTACTTCAGTACATAATTATAAGTGAAATTTACAATTTTGAGTTATTCCATTTCCAAAAAGAGCAGTTGCGAAAAAACTGCTTACTGGTCTGTAGTGCTCATATTATAATAACAAAAAGGTTGAGGGGGTGGGGGATGTAAAACGAAAAAAAATGTAAAACCGTACATGGATACCAATGGATATTATCATCATAGGAAGGTAGCTAATGATCATGGTTCAAACCTTGGTTCCCTCTGTATAAAATTCAAAACAACAAACAATTTGAACTGGTTACTTAATTCATAAATAACCATGAATAATCTTCAACAGGTTAAAACAACAAAACCTTTCAAAATATTGAATTCACAGAATGTCATGCATGTTCCAAGTTATTTTTCTAAGTTATTTTCGTTATTTAATGAAAATTGCTTACATATATAGCATACCAGGGGGAAAAGGTGTGTGTATAGGTGTGGGCATTGGCTATGGTAAGTACTTGTGTGTCAAGAAAAGTGCACCTCCAACTGCAAATCAACATTTTTTTACCTCAGGGAAACACAAGCTAATGTAAGTAACAGAGAAAGATCACTTAGCAGCTAGCAAGAAAATGATTTATGGTAACGTATCAAAATCCTATAGACACAGGCCTTGAATAACTGTGAATTTATTTAGCTTGGAAGAGTATTCTAAGAGGACTCAAATGCGCCAGGGTACCTCATTCTAAAATTTAAAATAATTAAATTATGAGAAATCCTGCAGACAGTGTTTTTTTCTTTAGTTTAGCGACAAGCTATGTGCCCACTGGCAACTTTTGTTGCCACTCACAGAAATAAGCCCATGAACAAAAAAATATTTACCCCAGGTACAATTTTTTGGGTGAGGGTCACTCTAGAGACTTGAATGATTAAATAACAATAAATATGTTTTGGGGGAAAGCATTAGAAATGTCTACTAACACATAAGTGGAAAAAGTTGCATTAGAACCGTTAAGATTTTTTGTTGTGAGTAGAAAATACAAGAATATATATTTTCATATAAAATATGATATTGTTTTATTTTGAAAATCTGCTCAAAACTGAGTACTTTGTACATTTGAATTAAAATGTGGTCATGATAATTTCAGATGTATTTTTAAGGGAAAAAACAGATGTGAAAGCAATAGAACACATTTGGGATCTTTGGAAGTGTAGATTGACATGATGGACATCCTGCACGTTTAAAGCAAGTGCACAATACTGTGACGTCAATAAGGACAAAAACCTGTGAGGCATGTCTGCAGCACCTTGCCGAATGTATGGCACAAAGGATTAAAACAAGTGTGAGGAAAAAAGGGGCCAAAGCAGTATCAGTAGATATACCTAATAAAGTGGCCAGTCAGTGCAATATATTGGAAGTGGAAAAGTGAAATAAGTGAAAGTTGTATGGAAGTGAAAAGCAGCAACATTTTGAGTGAAAGGGAGAGCATCCAGATGCTCTGATAATCAAAAGTCTGTATTGGACACGGAGTTGAAAAGTAACAATGTCTGACGCGGGTCAAGAACCCCAACCACCCGCGCCACGGTACGCTGCTTTACCGCTACACCAAACAGTTGATAAATGCATGGGAAGCGAGACCACTGTATTTAATTTCTCTGTTATGCGTGTACAGCGCGGGGACATTAAGCTGGTTACAAAAATACAAGCACACCTCTCCTAAACATGCTGCATTGCTCAATTTTTTTCTGTGAAAATCTGTGCAAATTTGTAGGCTGTGAAAATCCAAAAATCTTAGGGTTGAATAAGAAGAGGAAGAAGAAGAAAAAGCAGAATAATAAAGTCATAGGAGAACAATAAGTTGAAATGCTGACTCAGCATTTCAACTTAATTATCGGTGACATTCATTCGTATGTAAACAAACAAAACATGTAGCTTTGCGTTGCGTGAAGGTCTTAAATCGTGTGCATGTTTTTTTCTGTTTTTGTTAGTTTTGCATGTGCTAGAGCACTGCAAAAAAGCCACACTGTCTCTCAGCTCTCTGGCCTATTATAAACTTGAAACTGAATTTTTAACAAATGCTCTGATATTAATTGGTAGAGGTGTGCTGTTGAACATTGTGTGTAAGTGGAACAAGTTCAGTAAAGTATGTTTTGATCTTTCAGATGTGTTTCAATCTCTCCAATTCATCCTGAAAATAGCAGAGACCTTCTGCACAGTAGGTTTTAGACTTTAGACCAGGTGTTAAGTACTTTAAAGTATAGTCATATGTTTGTTCCTTGAGATAGGAACACCCCAGCTTTGCGCCTGACAACTCCTTGTTTTCAGACAAACACATCCCTGGGTGTAGATGGGAATGCAGGATCATTTGCTATTTAAATAGCTTGAGTTCTGGGTGTACAAATGATACCTTTGCAGGTGGAAACCAGAGAAGACACCTGCAATTTACAATAAAACACTCTGTGCCAGATTTATGATACAGCCCAATAGGTCTGCTCAGGTATAACTAAAAGTAACTTAAAGTACTAAAATGTAGTCAAAGTTCTAAGAAAAGAGAATTTGTTGGATTATGAAAGAGGACAACAGCTGGGGGTTGTAAAGTAGATTTTGTATCAGAATAAAACAACACAGTACATATTAATATTTGACTCAAATGATTGATTAAACCTTCAGTAGCTCTGATAGATATGATATCATCTAGAGTGAAATGAGACATTTGAAGGAGGATCAGTGTCCTTCTTCCCATTACTATGAAAGCAGGAAGATGCCAAGGTAAGTAGCACTAGATGCAGCCCTTCTATGGTACTTTAACTAGTGTGTCTAAAACTACAAAATAACACAATTAAAATGAGAAAAAAAAGGTAATGGTTTGACTTTGGATGCATCACACTTGTAAGGTTTAAGTTAAAATCCCAGAGTTAGAATTCCATTTAGCAGACTTATCTAAAGTAAGACACAAATAAAGATCTCAACAAAAGGGAACAACATAAAAAAGCAACAGTTTTGACTTAGACGCAGGTGCCAGCAGAAAGTCCAGGAAAGCAATGCCCAAGTTTTACAAAAGCATATTTTTACATCATCAATAGCTTCAGTGTCATTGAGTGAGCAACCATGCTCAGATACAAGGACTAAATATTTGTAAAGACTGACAGCAGGATGAAAAGAGTAGTCAGAAATATAATGCTGCTAGAGTTGCTGAAAGGATAAAGATCTAGGTCTGATTAGCAAACACACATCATTTTCCATGTTAAAATGTGTTTGATGGTTATGCAGAGCAGATAGCAGACAAATAAATGGGAAGAGATGTAGAAGGGATGAGAATGTACAAAAGGTTTTTGGATGTTCCCTGAACATAATGAAAAAGGACAGTGGAGGTGGAGAAAGAAAGAAGAGCAGAGAGGGGAGTGTGAGACAGGAGAAAGGTGAATGGATGAGAAGTGGGAGTGTAGGAAGGAGGAGTGAATTGAGAGATGAATGAGGGCTGAAAACAAGATGTAGTGTTTTTAAGAGCCCCTTGCCATAATAGGGCATTTCAAACAGGCAGATATTACCTAATTTTTCTATGGAAAGAACAGTTTTCCCTTCACCTGCTTTTCCTGTACAGCTTTAGTCTTCCCTTCTCTTACCTAGTTTAGGTCCCGGTTTAATCAGTTTACTGAAACTACATCTTCCTCTTTAATCCTCATTCTCAAAGAAGCTTCATCACAAGAGTTGTACCAACAAGCAATTCCACTCTTCAACAAAGAAAGACAAAAGGTTAAACAAATACTTGTCAGGTATCTCCTGTCTCAGGCTTTCTCTTCACTCAGGGCTCTAATTTCCTGGCGCAACTCAGGGTGGCGCAGCCTGGCGCACCCCGCACAGTGGTTATTTTGTCCGGCGCACCGCCGTGCGCAGCCAATTTGGCAGACCGGCTGCGCCGAGATGGGTGTGACGGCGCACCAGGGGGAGGTGTCGAAAGATTCAGCTTAGCGCAGTGACAATTTCGTGCCAAAAAAACGCGCGGAAAGTGCGCTGAAAGTTCGCCAGCTCCAACCTGGTCTATTCTCGGCGCAGGAGAGGCTCACCCCGGACAGTGGTAATTTGGCTGACAGGCACACAGTGCGCACACGTCACCAAAACCTCACAGGCAGGTATCCAGAGTGTCAGGCACATTTCAATGCAATAAACAATCACAGCAACCACTATTTAATGTAACCGTCTGAACCAGCACATACATTTGTATCTATATTAATTGTCCCGTCACATCTGATGTCAGATCAGAGACGTTTGTCATAACTAACCAGTTCACATCTCTCAAGCCAACCACAAACAGCTACATCATTCGATACGGAGTATCTGGCTTCTCTCATCTCATGAAATTAAATGGAAAAGAAAAAAGAGAGAGATGCTCGCTGAATAAATGTAAGTCACTCGGTGTCTTAAGGATTTACCTGTGATTGCCCATACATCTCTTTTAATCTTTATTCTTAACGTGATCAAAAGAGATGGAGTGCATTATTGCAAGGAGGATGAGGAGGAGATATATTTTCACCTAAGGCGCTGCTATTTGGCGATGACAGACCAGGAATGCAGGTGGATCACAAGCATGATGAATGGATTAGCCTGCTGCTGTGTTTAAATGTAATTGTCACTTAATTTTGTACTCCTATTATGACACAGGAACAGATCACATCTGTCCCGCAAGGTGGTCCACACGGTGACGTGCATCATGGCCTCCGGTGGCCTCTGCACTCTCCCACGTGCTGCAAAAGTGACAGCAGCTCTGACCTTCTTCGCCACCGAGATGAAATTGTCACTACGCCTCGCCCGCGGCACATCTAAAGGCGAGGAGAGGCGTTCATTTGATTGGTGAAGATTACACTCGGCTGTGTTAAACCCTATCACGCCTACTCTCCTCCCTCTCTGCCATTTGCGCCGGTGGGAGAGACGGAGGCATGGGAGAGACGGAGGGGTGGGTGCGCCTCCCTGCGCCAGACTGCGCCGTGCATGAAACTTGCAAAATGCCCTTGACACACCCCATTGGCGCGGTGCAGGGCAGTAGCGCCCCGCCTGCGCCTGGTCTACGAAATAAGAGCCCTCAGTCTCCATTCTCATCAGATGTCATTTCTTCCCTCTTGTTCTTGCCACCTTCTCTGAGAGGAAAACCAGTCAGCTTTAGGGCTGGGCAAGAAATTAAGTTTTCAAGATAGCTATGCTAAAAATGTGGTCACACAGTATGGTTTGAATAATATGTTAATTGAACAGTTATGCCAAGTCTTTCTAAAAATGTTTTTATAGCAAGAAACGAGTTAATCTAAAAATATTATGAATGAAAATCAAATGAGACTAATTCCACAGCAACAACCAATATTTGGTAATTTATCTTTTCTTTCCATCATCTGAAACTGAGGGCAAACTCTTGCACACTGTCAAAATTGTACAAATACTTTAGCAACATTTTGAGAAGTGGGTTAATTGGCACGAATATGTCTCAAGATTATAAGCTTTCTACACTTCTTAATACCTCTGATCACTAAAAAATAGAATTATTGAAAAAAATTGCTTTGTGTTAAATAGCACATACAGCAGTATTCCAATGCAGTATGATGGAGTAAAAAATGTAAATAGTGCTGACTATTTACCTTTAGAGTTTACTTGAAGATTCATTTAGGTTTTTAATAAGACTGTTGTTTTTTATCTGCACAGCTAAAAAAAATCAGCTATACTGATAACAAGAGAGCGAACAGTTTTTTGTGCTTCTAATTGTCAAATGACATTATGCAGCCTCTCAGTGCACAACAGATGAAGCAGACCATGAAACAAGAACCTTATAACAACAAATAAAGGATTTAATCTCAATCATTAATCTGTTTATATCTAATCAGGATCACTAAAATAAGAGTCAAATCAAATCATTACATACTGACAAATTCACATTATGGCTGTCACGAGATTTTCACTTTGTGATTATCGTGCCAAAAAAATTACGGTAATATCATAATACAGAATATGTGTTATTATTCTTTACAGCAAAAAAGAAAAAAGTAATTAATAAAGTTAATTTTAAACTGAGCCTTATTTTTTGTCTCTGCTTTGTCAAAATACTCTGGAAAGATGCAAAGGGAGATAGAGACTGTCTGAACTCATAACTGCAAGATAATGTATAAGAATATAGTCATATAATAACTACTTAGTGATAATGAAATATATAATGATAGGGGTGGGTATTACCTACATATCATAGCAACATTTTTTTTCATTTAATCAGTTATAATTTATTTTACTTTAGCTCACTGCAGTAATGTTATTTTATAATTGCATAGAAAAATTAAAAGAGAGATTGCTTATTTAATCTCAAGAGCTACAATCCCTTCTTAACAGTAGAAACATGCTCATGATTTCATAGACAGCATATGTTCATGCCAAAACCTCTGATGTTATATTCTGTTGCATCTGCCACAACGTTTGTGATTCATTTATCTCCTGAGCTCTGTGACACTGCTGTTGAAAACAAATTATTTCTTGTAACAGTGAGTCAAATACTTTCAAAATAAAAGAATATGCCTATGATTCCTGATGAAGACTTTTAGTAAAATTTTTGTTGGAAGCTTGTGTTAATCATTGATAGAGCATAATAAGCTTATGTCAACCCAAGAGTTTGCGGAGCTGTTGCATTTTTAGTTGCTTTCTGGAGCATTTTTAACTTAAAAAAGTGAGACATTGGTTTAAAAGTATATCTGAGATGTTCTTTAAATTGAGTGAAGTAAATAAAAAATTGATATACTACAGCACATAGTCTGTGTCAAAGCTGTAGATGGATATCAACGCTCTGCAAAGCAGGTGCCCTCATTCATGATACTTCCATTCATAGACAAACTTGCAGAGGAGGGAACACATTGTAAACACATCCATTGTGCTGCTACGATCGCCCCGGCGTCTCTGTGGGTGGACGGCTGAGTAGTAGCCAAATTCTTCAGTAAACAGTCTAAAGGATAAAACTGTATACCCATTGTTGGCTTTATATGGTTATTGCAGTTCATTTATACAGATGGTTATTGTCCATGCTGATATATTGTGACAGCTCTAATTCACAACCCTATCAAAAATTGTGATATTATCATTTAAAAACATTAAATAGTCATTGCAATTGTAAAACAAGAAAATGCTGGTATTACATCTGTAAACAACTTTAGATGAGTAAAGACAACAAATACCCAGCACTGGGGGTCTGGGACTTCTACTTTTGATGCTATGGAATCAGGCAGGTATCAATATCATTTTTTTTTCTGTAAAATTCAATTTTACATATCAGGTACTGTTACTACCATTTGATATTTAGAGAAAAAGTAAACTTATTGTATTTATATATTGTGCATTGCTTTTTAGCTTAAAAAAATGTTGTATTATATTTAGAAATGTTTTGTTTTGTTTTGTTTTTTACCAATTCGCCACGCTGTGAATATATCAAAAATGTTTTCTCTTTCCACTCCCTCCACAACACTTCCGACTAATGCAACACTTCTTCATATTACAGTATCTCTATGGGTTGAACCTATTAGGCTTTCATTACCTCTGCCAAGGAGGTTATGTTTTTGCCGGCGTTTATCTGTCTGTGTGTTTGTTTGTTTGTTTTGTCAAAATAACTTGAAAAGTTCAGAACGGATTTGGATGAAATTTTCAGGAATTGTCAAAAATGGGATATGGAAGAACTGACTAAATTTTGGGGGTGATCCAGATCACCGTCTGGATCCAGGAATTTTTTAAAGGATTATTTAACATTGCCAGATAGGACCATTTTCGCCAAAGTGGACCGAAGCTGCTTGGCGGAGGTCTGCGCTCTCTGAGTGCTTTTCTAGTTATTGCTGATTTCTATCTCTCAGCTTTTTTCCTCTAAAGAGTCTAACATCCATATTATTCATTCTTCTTCTTGGCTGAGTGTTAAAGCTCTTACATCCCATCTCTCTCCTCCTCACTCACATCAGCTTTTTATTAGCTCTTTGTCTTTAAACCATTAAGATGAGTTGTCAAGAGCCCTCCATAAATGTCCTTTACCTTGCTGATGCCTCATAAAGTCATCTTCTATTAAATCTTCCTGCCATTGTAGACATAATCGATGACTTCTACTGTCTCATACTTGGCTCTCCTCTTCAAATTTCTGTTTGTTCAACAGTATGCATGTGTTTCTGATAGGTAGAAAGGGAGGGAAGTGAAGCTATGGGTGTGTGAAGGAAAACAGGGGTTGCAGGAAATGCAGAACATATGAGATCAAGGGCTCTAATTTCATAGACCAGGCGTAGGCGGGGCGCACCTGCCCTGCCTGTGCCGTGCCAACGGGGTGTGTCAAGGGAATTTTGCAAGTTTCGTGCACGGCGCAGTCTGGCGCAGGGAGGCGCACCCACGCCTCTGTCCCTCCTACCAGTGCAAGTAGCAGAGAGGGAGGAGAAAAGGCGTGATTGGGTTTAACACAGACGAGTGTAATCTTCACCAATCAAATAAACGTCTCTCCTCGCCTTTAAATGCGCCACAGGCGAGGCGCAGTGACAATTTCACCTCAGTGGCAAAGAAGGTCAGAGCCGCTGTCACTTTTACAGCAACTGGGAGAGCACAGGGGCCACCGGGCCGCGCATCGGAGGCCATGATGCGCGTCACCATGTGGACCACCTCGCGGGACAGATGTAATCTGTTCCTTTGCCGTAAATAGGAGTACAAAATTAAGTGATAATTACATTTAAACATGGCAGCAGGCTAATCCATTCATCATGCTTGTGATCTACCTGCATTCCTGGTCTCATCGCCAAATAGCAGCGCCTTAGGTGAAAATACATCTCCTCCTCATCCTCCTTGCAATAATGTAATCCTTAAGACACCGAGTGACTTACATTTATTCAGCGAGCATCTCTCTCTTTTTTCTTTTGAATTTCATGTGATGAGAGAAGCCAGATACTCCGTATCGGATGATGTGGCTGTTTGTGGTTGGCTTGAGAGATGTGAACTGGTTAGTTATGACAAACGTCTCTGATCTGACATCAGATGTGACAGGACAATTAATATATATACAAATGTATATGCTGGTTCAGACGGTTACATTAAATAGTGGTTGCTGTGATTGCTTATTGCATTGAAATGTGCCTGACACTGTGGATACCTTCCTGTGAGGTTTTGGTGACGTGTGCGCCCTGTGTGCCTGTCAGCCAAATTACCACTGCCCGGGGTGCGCGAGGATAGACCAGGTTGGAGCTGGCGAGCTTTCGCGCGTTTTTTTGGCAAGAAATTGTCACTGCGCCAAGATGAATCTTTCGACACTTCCCCCTAGTGCGCAGTCACACCCATCTCGGCGCAGCCAGTCTACCAAATTGCCAAATTGGCTGCGCACAGCGGTGCACCAGACCAAATTACTACTGCGCGGGGTGTGCCAGGCTGCACCACCCTGAGTTGCGCCAGGAAATTAGAGCCCCATGTCTCAGAGCTGCAGTCCTCCAGGCTCGTCTGCGCATGCTTTAGGGCAGTTTTCCTGCCATTACTGTTATGAAGGTTATGATAATAATAAATACAAAAATTATTCCATAGCGACTGTGTCTGTCCCTGACCCAAACCTTACATAGATGTTAACACAACAACAAATGAAAGAGGTGTCCATCACAATAACATAATTAAAATCAAACCCTCAAATGTAGAAACACCAAAACATCAGATAATTAAATGTGGTCTATTTCAGATCATTGACGGGTGAATAATCTTATATCAGAAAATCACAATCATGTATTTTGTTCAACTGAGACTTGGCTGTGCCAGGAGGAAAACAGTATGTCAGTTTAAATGAATCCACTCCTCCCAGTCATTTAAATACTAATGACCCACAAGACACAGGCCCCAGTGGTGGTGTAGCAGCTATTTATCATTCTTATCTACTTAACAATCCTAGACCAAAGGCTATTTACTCTTCTTTTAAAAGCAATGTTTTTAGCTTATCTCATACTGATTCAAAAACCAGCCAGCCACATCCTATTCGTAATAATTTACCATCCTCCAGGCCCTTATTTTTTATTCTTGTCAGAATTCTCATCATTTTTTCAAACTTAGTCCTTAGCACTGATAAAATAATTATCGTAGGTGATTACAATATCCACATTGACAAAGAAAGTGATAGCCTTAGCTCTGCTTTCATGTCCCTAAAAGACTAAAAGAAAGTTGGTTTTACTCAGGCTGTTTGTGAAGCTACCCATTTTTTTTTAAACACATTATATACATGGTAGTTCCTGAAAACAACACACATGATATTAGTATGACCTCAACAAATAATCATGGATGACCTGCTGTCATGGACCTGCTTGACCTCCTGGTGCTTTATCCTGCATCAACATTCAAGAGAAATGACATCATTTACCAAAAAAAATCATACTTCAAGACCACATAAACCCAAATTAATGGCAGTTCAACTAGATGCTCCTATATTAATCAACATCAGTCCTCTCCAGTTAATAATCATTATAGATGTTGATGTTAATATTAGAATGATCTCTCTATCCCTGGTTGTGATTGATCATAAGAAATACCTTTACAACCATATAGACATAGACATGAGGACTGTATTGAAAATGAGATGCCACATCTCAAGTGGAAAACCTTGAATAAATTCATATCCAGTATCTGAAGTCAATGGTATTCCCACAATAGTAAATTTTTGACTAAACTTTACTTTTTAATGATATGATGTCTTGTATGGCTCCTATGCTAATGTATTCATATATTTTAGAATATTTTTCCTGACCCTTTTCTCCAGTCTGTGATGTTTGTTTGAGTAATTGTCCACTTTGCCTTCATTTTTCCATCTTTGCCTTTATTCTATCTCTGCTGTGGCTTGTCAGTCTCACCTTTAAGCACTCTAATTTCGTAGACCAGGCACAGGGCAGGCGCAGCGCACCTGCCCTGTGCCGCACCTGCGCCACGCCAAAAGGGTGTGTCCAGGGCATTTTGCAAGTTTCGTGCACGGCGCAGTCCGGCTAGGAGCACCCACGCCTCCGTCCTTCCCACCGGCACAAGTGGCAGAGAGGGAGGAGAGAAGGCGTGAGTGGGTTTAACACAGACGAGTGTAATCAACACCAATCAAATGAACGCCTCTCCTCGCCTTTAAATGCGCCGCGGGCGAAGCGCAGTGACAATTTCACCTCAGTGGCAAAGAAGGTCAGAGCCACTGTCACTTTTGCAGCAACTGGGAGAGCGCAGGGGCCACCAGGCTGCGCATCGGAGGCCACAATGCACGTCACCGTGTGGACCACCTCATGGGACAGATGTAATCTGTTCCTGTGTCATAAATAGGAGTACAAAATTAAGTGATAATTACATTTAAACACAGCAGCAGGCTAATCCATTCATCATGCTTGTGATCCACCTGCATTCCTGGTCTGTCACCGCCAAATAGCAGAACCTTTGGTGAAATATTCTCTCCCGATATCTCCTCCTCATCTTCCTTGCAGTAATGTACTCCATCTTTTTAGATCACGTTACGAATAAAGATTAAAACAGAGGAATATGGGCAATCACAGGTAAATCCTTAAGACACCGAGTGACTTACATTTATTTAGCGAGCGTCTCTCTCTTTTTTATTTTCTTATGAATTTCATGAGATGAGAGAAGCCGGATACTCCGTATCAGATGATGTAGCTGTTTATGGTTGGCTGAGAGATTTGAACTTGTTAGTTTCCAGCTGCCGTCAGGTTGAGTTTCCATTATGACAAACATCTTTGATCTGACATCAGATGTGACAGGACAATTAATATAGATACAAATGTAAATGCTGGTTCAGACAGTTACATTAAATAGTGGTTGCTGTGATTGTTTATTGCATTGAAATGTGCCTGACACTGTGGATACCTACCTGTGAGGTTTTGGTGACGTGTGCGCACTGTGCGCCTGTCAGCCAAATTACCACTGCCCAGGGTGTGCTTCGCCTGCGCCGAGAATAGACCAGGTTGGAGCTGGCGAGCTTTCAGCGCACCTTCCGCGCGTTTTTTTGGCAAGAAATTGTCACTGCACCAAGCTGAATCTGTCAACACCTCCCCCTGGTGCTCTGTCACACTCATCGCAGCACAGCCGGTCTACCAAATTACCAAATTAGCTGCGCACGGCGGTGTGCCAGAAGAAATTACCACTGTGCGGGGGTGCGCCAGGCTGCGCCACCCTGCATTGCGCCTGGAAAATAGGGCCCTTTGTGTCTAAAATTTTTTGTCTCTTTTTATAACCTATCCTTTCTACCGCCTTTTTAAGTAATGTCCTAATTTTTACCTTGTGTTGTCTTAGCCAATCCAATCATTTTGAAAAACTACTGTGGTTTATCTTCTTTCCCCAAGAAATTTTTTTTATTAGCTTGGCATTAATGAGTTGATTGTTTTTTTTGACTAGGAGAAAGATCTATACCTCAATAGGAGACAGTAGCTGTGAAACATTTTTTCTTTTCCATCTGTTTTTATATCAATCAATCAATCAATCAATCAATTAAATCTTTGTTTGTATAGCACCAAATCACAACAAATGTTATCTTAAGCCACTTTACAAAATAGCAGGTAAATGCCATACTAGTCTTATTTTCACAAGTGTTTTTTTTAATTCAATTTTATTTTATTTTTATTATATATATATATATATTTTTATTTTTTACTTTTGCATTAATTGCATATACAGTGGTAAGAAAAATACCTTCTTAGCAGCCAGAAATTTTTAGCAGGATAACCCCTCAAGATACAGCATCTCATTTTCAAAGGGGTCCGCTCCTATCTATGGTTGAAAGGGTAGTTATTATATTGGGATTATATGATAATTATAATTTAATGTATTATAAGTTAAATGTAAACTGTAGAGTTGTTAGTTATGTTTAGCAAATCCAAGGTGGTTTACTAATCCCCCCTTTTTATCTCAGGTTTATGCTAAGCATAGGAAACATTTTTGCATGTTCCCAAAACCTTGACCATTAAGTGCCCAAAACATTTAATGCAAGCACAGGAGATGATCTGCAGACACCATGGGCCTTCTCATCTGGATCAGGAATTTTATTGTATCTTTTGAAATATCTGTGAGCATACTTCATGACACCAAAAGCATCACAAATGCAGTCACTGGTTGATGCCTGTAGTTAAATCATGTGCCCCATATAAAGAGGCCTCTATAGTAGCACCAACCTGGGGCTTGACTCCAACCCAAGCACTTTAAGCTGATTTATAATCCTGTGCTGAAGCTATATTGTAACCTATTCTCCAGGTCTGTATAGCCTAGAACCGACACAGAGGGCAACCTATAGCCTCACATGCACACCTACCAGCATCACATTAAAATTATGTGTACCATCCTACGGTTGGTCTGCTACACAGCACCAGGTGACTGCATGACTCTTTGTGTGTCTCAGGCATGATTCTGTGTACTTAGGTAGAACAGAATGGCTGTAAAATATAATATACACTACATTAAGTATACTTGCTGATATATCAGAGGTGAACTTCCTCATTCTTGTTTTCTTCAGTTGCCAAACATGCACTAAAAAAATCCCCTCTCTTTGTCTCAGCTGATTCAGCCACTGTAAATTTCAACTACTCTATAGACGATGCAACAATTGCATTGTAACCAACAGTTGTCCATTGTTCACTGGCTCTTAACCCTTGCTTTAAACTCTGTGGTTTTGTTGCCGTAAATTTACTTGTACACAAATTATGCAGAGCATTTCAGGACCTCATTCTTCATGTCACAATCTTTTCCGCCAACAACATCAAAGACCAGAATTGTTAATGTAAAGCAGGGTAAGATATACCGCAAATGTGTATTTGTTTTTCTTCAACTAAACTTTCCAAATAACTGTAGCTCCAGTCCTTCTAGCTTAGAGGGGGTGGGGGAACTGAATGGTACTCAGTTGGGTTCACTTCAAACTACAATCTTTGGATACAATTAACACGAATGTCAGATAATTAAATTATAGAAATGAGCTGAAAAAAATGATAACCTAATGGAATGAGGATGAAACTGACCATAACATGAGCAGCAGTTAGCTTACTAAAGGAAAAGCTACAAGACAAAGTTTGCTTTATCGGTGATGTGATGCTTAACTTAGCTAATGCGTAAAAAAAGTACACTCCATTCTCTAGCCTCTTAGGATACCTTGTGTCAGTTTTACATGTGCCCTAAGCACTTCATTTGACCATTTCTCTATGTTGTAAATGTATTAATAACAATAAAACTGCAAAGGGGACAAAGTTTCAAAAGCTTTTCCAAGGAAGTTTACTAGTTGCATGTTTTGAGTGGCTGCTAGACATGTGATTGGTCTGAGGAAGTACAAAATATTATAATTATTTAGGAATCATTTTAAATGCTTTAAAACTTGCATAATTGGGTATGATTGCTGGAAACCCCACATTTTAGAATAATATAAAAAATGGTGTTTAAAAATCCAGGCTTAAAACTGAGATATTTCCTACAGAGCGCTGATTGACTTGAGTGAATAGAGCATTGTACCCTATAAAAGAGTAAAGGTCCTCAATACACTGATTACTGGTAAACTCCCACCCTGCAAACATTTGTTGTGCTGTATTGTGAGCTAATATATTGTATCATTTTATACTGCTTTCCATTTGTATCAAATCATATAAAAACACTAAATCACAACATATGTGATATTACTCTTGTCTCCATGTTTCCTGTCTGTTTAGATAGAAAAATATCTTTGAAAATGATGTTTAACACCCCTTATGATACATGGCGATGGATCAGATTATTCAAACACTTCATTAAAACATTTAAAACAGCAACCAGCACAAGATCACAACAGTTTTTGAACACTGAGAGTCCCACAGCATGGGTCCTCAGACCCTAAGTACATATGTGTGTGCACGTGTGTTTTTGTGTTTATAAATGTGCACACACATATGTGCAAGCTCCATATGGAAACCATAGCTGGTCCATCTCACTGCTGTTGCAACACACAAGCAGAGAAGACAAACGACAGCTGTATTTTCTTTTTAGGGTCTAATTGTTTCCTAGTGACCACTTAGCTTGTCAAATTAGGAGGGAGGCTGCTTAACGAACACCAACCACATTCATGCTCACACAAGAGCACTGAAACAGTCACATGCATTCAAACAATCATTCACACAAACACACATATAAACAGACATGATAAGAAGGTGGAGTCAGTATACAGAGCTGACCATTTAGAGCACGTTACTTAAACAAAGTGGATTCTGAACCCTGTCACGTTCCTTGGGTTTATTTTATTACAACCTATGACATCACCCCTCCCCTTGAAACGTAAAAAGCACACACACCAATTCAAACACATTGTGGTCCAGTACCTTCCTGTGTGGTGTGGTGTGCTGAGTCATAGCCAAGGGGAAGCTGTGAGTTCCTTTAAGCTGGGTCTTCTCCCAAAGAGAAACAAGTCTCTGGACACACTCGTCCCTGGAGCACAGAGGGACACTGGACTTACTCTGGAAAAAATAAGAACATGAATAAAATTATACACAAAACTAGATAAACAGATACTCTACATGAGTTATTTACAAATAGGGAAACAAAATGCTTGAGGGGACTTTTCCATTTGTTTTTCTTTTTCCTTGTTTCTCTGTTTTAAATCCCTAAAGAGCAATGGATTCTCAAACTGATGCTGAGACATAATTCTAACAGGCTGAATTTCTTGCACATACAGAGCAGGATCCTTTAGACATGCTTTACTGCATGCAATCATATTTTCTGTTCAAGAAAATACCTCAAACATTATGTTTATCATTGATTTCCATGAATAGCAAGAAAAATTTCATAATCCACATTGAGTGCCTTCATTCTATCCAATCATCCTTTATCTGTACCACTAATCCACGTTAGGGTTGCGACAAAGAGGACCAGAGAGAGCGAGACAGAGAGAGAGAAAGAAAGAGAGAGAGAGAGAGAGAGAGAGAGAGAAAGAAGGCATATGAAGAATTTAATGTCAACCATGTCAAATACATGGCACTCCTTATTTTTAATGTTTTTTTGACAAATGCTCCTGCACAGTGTTGGTGTTTCCACCCATCACAGCTGAGATGTTGCACGTTGCACTGTTACCTTCATATTGTGTGAAAAATTAGTAACACTTTAGAATCCCTGTCACCTGTCTACCAAGATAGAGAGCAACAACTCTCCAGTACTCCATGGAGCATTGTTTCAGCATTGTGGACATCCGTCACAGCAACAGCAGAGGGCACATTGCTCTAAATTCAAGGTAAACTTGAAGCATGGTGTGGTAAGTGTTTTCAAAATCCCTGTCATCGCATGAGGACTGATGATTTTGTGACCAATCAACAGATAGCAGTGCCTTTAGCTCCACAAAGAGGGGTAGTCTAAATGGTAAATGGTGAATGGACTTGAGCTTATTTAGCGCTTTTCTTGTCTTTGACAACTCAAAGCTGCTTTACACCGCAGGTCACACATACCCATTCATTCTCACATTCACTCACTGATGGTTGGAGTCTCTTTGTCTGTTGTCCATCAGTATCCAACTAACACATTTGAGCCCTTTCATGCCCATTTACACGACACTGACGAAGCAGTGAGAGCATCTTGGGGTTAAGTGTCTTGCCCAAGGACATGTGACAGCTGGAGCTGGGCTCAAACCTGCAAAAAGGCTGGCGTTAAAAGAAGAGTTCTTCTCCTTATATGACAGTGGGAATACCTGTAATTGCATACCGTACCAAGCAAAACTGAACTGGACTGCTTGGTAGAAACAGCTTTTCTCAACTCCTTTGTTGTTGTTTGTGCTGACTGCCTTTTGTCAGAATATGACATCAAAGTTTTTCAAGGCTAAGAGGAAGGCCCTGACAAGGTAATCTTTCAGCATAAAGACAAATCATTAGGTGCCTTAAAACTAGATGGAACTAGTTTCAATAGGAACTGGTTTTTGACGCAGTAGGTAGTGCCCGTGCCTCACAGCAAGAAGGTCACCGGTTCGATTCCTGGCTCAGGCAGGGCCTTTCTGTGTGAAGTTTGCATGTTCTTCCCGTGCATGGGTTCTCTCCGGGCACTCCGGCTTCCTCCCACACACCAAAAACATGCTCATTAGGTTAACTGGTCACTCTAAATTGCCTTTAGGTATGAGTGTGAGCGTGAATGGTTGTCTGTCTCTATACGTTGCCCTGCAATCGACTGGCGACTGGTTCAGGGCGTACCCCGCCTCTCGCCCAATGACAGCTGGGATAGGCTCCAGCCCCCCCGCAACCCCGAAAGGGATAGTCGGTATAGAAAATGAATGAATGAATGAAAGATATTATGGCCACCCTTAATTTAACACTGCATTTAACTACTCTACATGCTCTACATGTCCACAGTCTTTTGTGATACACTGTGATAAAGTTTTAAAATAAAAACAAACATAAAAATATAGATATGCTAACACAACAGAGCATCACCTGTGAATGTAGCAGCATGATGTGTATCCAGGGATGAGGCTGTCGGCTGGTTAAGTGGAAGCAGGATTTGGTGTACAGACAGTAGTGGCCTTTTAAAGGACACGAGAAGGACAATTTGGCCACACACCCTCGATTTGAATCTGTTGCACACAGACACAAACAAAAAGAAAAAAAAATCATAAAATCATTTTTTGTTTAAATATGGGATGAAAGACAACAAATTCATAACTTTGATCTGGATCACTTGAAGCTTTTTCTTGATGTTTCTCTCTGATTCTCACACACGTTGTCTTGTGTAGCCTTGAAAACATATTTACAGAATGATTCATAGCATGCGAGAACACTGCATCTCTGATCATCAGAAAGAATGCCAACTTTTCCAAAAATGCCACAAACAAACAAACAAACAAACAAACAAACACTTCTCAGCCAATAAGAAGATACAGCAAAGGACCAGTAGTTTCTTAACTTCTCATGGAACTCTTGACAACAGTAGACCAATGCAAACAAAAAAGACAAAAAGTCAACGTCAGGTACAATTTGAGGGGCTTCAAAACAGATGTCTGGTAACTAGAGGTGTAAAAAAATTGTCATGCATTCACTCTGAATCATATTCATAAAAAAGTCTCAAAATCGAACCAAAATGTCCAGGAATGGAGTTTTATACACCTATTTTTAAACCCACATCCTCTGTTGTAGAGTCAATTTACTGAATGCACAAAGAGAGGACTGTAGTTCCTGCTGCGTCAAAGCTTTCATGTTAAAAAAAAAAAGTTTTTAATTTTAGCATAAATTTTTTTGTTTTCTTCAGTTTTAGGTTGGCTGCAGTGTATCTTTTAATGTAATTTGCGGTTATGAACACTTCAAATACATCAGATATAGCTAGAACAATGTGTTATTGTGCTTTTTTGTCAAATCACATAAATACAGCCTTTTAGTGCACTACAGGCAGAAACATATCTGAAACAAACACTTTTTTTATAGCTTTATGGAAATTGTGACCTGTATGAACCAAAACTTAAAGTTGGATTTGATCGTGATGCCCATAATTGGAATCCAATTGAGACATACTGGATACATATTGGAAGATTTACACCCCTGTTGGTAACTGACTATTGAACAGGTGATAAAGACTGTTTCTGAGGAAAAGTAAAATGAGATAATCAAAGCATTAAAAGCAGAGATGATAGACGGTTTCACTGGACAGTCCACATTTCATTAGACGTAGTGCAGGTGAAAGTTCTGAGACTGAACTGTTTTCCCAGAAACTTCTGTCAGTGATGAAATTATGTGGAACAAATCCCCCATTAAAGCCTTTTGAAAATGGCACGAGACAAGCTTTAATTAGCAGATTTTTTGATTAGGCTACAATAATTACTTGCTGCCTAAGTTTTCCTTTAATGCAAAGCTAAACTTGATCTACTGAAATGATATCAGAGAGGTGAATATCATTTTAAAAGAAAACGGATGAGACTATTTTCAGTTGCTTGTACTACTACCACACTATTACCTATAACTTTCTTTCTCTCAGAAGTGTATAACTACCTGAAAAATCCAGCATGGATAGCTACAAGTAATTTTAAAATTAAAAGGAAACAGCCCAAGTTTCAGATGACTTAATAAATAATAATATTTAGTGAAATCCAACATTGCCAACATTAACAATAATTTATACAATGAAAAACAAACACACAAATAAATCAAATTACCTTTAGTTAATTAACACAAAATACATTTGATTGTAGTAAATATAGTTTGCTTATTGCATTGAGGAAATCTATTAAGTCAGTGTTACATGTAGCTCTACCAAACTGCTGGAGCGGTGGCTCTGACTGCTTTTAAATTGAAAAATAAGAGGCTTGAATAGCAAACATATTTTATTTAACGTTGGAATTTATGTGATTTACTTACTCAATTTCAACAGAACACGAGTGTCTTCTATGCTCTTCACTGCCTTCAACATATCAAGGGTAAGTTTTCATCTTTTACACATTAATACAGACTGACATATGTTTTATGTTTGTCTCAGACCCAGCTCCAGGATATGTAGGAAGGCTGAGCCATTTCCACACGTTTCTGAGCCTTTTCCCACAGAGCTGCCCTAGTTGAACCCAAGAAGACTCAAAGCCCCTGAGACCTACATGAAAAAAAATACTGTAAAACTGTAAGGTTGTGCAAAATTAACTCCAATTTTCATTGTTTTCATGGACAAAGTCAATATAAAATGGGCTAACAATCACATTCCTCTCCACAAAGACCTTTATAGAAAGTGTTGGGAACCAACAGGGAAGATATATGTATTTCCTTTCCTTGCTCAATATGGAACTGATATTACATTTATGGTATAGAGGCAGCTTTTGTTTACCCACCATCTTTAAATATTATAATTGACACACAGGGATAAATTATACTGCTGTCATAATCAAAAATAGTAGAACAATGAACTGTTTAAATAAGTGTTTTTGTTGAAGTCACAATTGTTCCCTCTTTGTGACTCACCCCCTCTGACCACCCAGCTAGATGAGACCAGGCCACCACTCCTAACAGACAAACCTGAGAGAAACGCTATGATGAGATGACACAGAGGTTTACTTAAAAACACAGCAGATCCCTCGATCTGGCTTGTCAAATATTTGTAATGAATACAAGTTACTGATGCATATGTTTGGGCGTAAGTGATACTGATAGATTCAATACTATTTATATATACTTTGGTTAAAAGGCTGAAGGCTATCACAGGGGTTAACACTGGGGCTGGGATGATTATATGCTGTCATGGTTAGACATGATTAATTAATCCTTAAGGCTCTCTTACACTGTGTATTTTTCCTACATTCATAAACCAGACTGGGACCTTGTTTTTTGGTGCCACACAGCCTGCACAGACCATTGAACAATGCCTACAGAAATTCTGACAAAGACAAACAAACACACCACTGCAACACAGAATGGGAAAAAGTCTAGATGAGACAAGACTCCCACTCCTAACAGACAAACCTGTGAGAAACACTGTAATGACTTCACACGAATGTTTAATTAGAAACTGCAGAGTCCTTGGTCTAGCTTGTCAAGTATTTGGGATGAGTATAATTTGGTGATGCATATTTTTGGGCTTAAGTAACACTATCGGATTAGAAACTGGGGCTGCTCAATTAAGGCAGAAATGATAATCACTGACTCATTATTCTAATTAATAGTGGCATAATGATTCACTGATTTTGAGACATACCACATGCTTTAATATAGAACCCCTGTGCTTTCAAAAATATCATTTTCAGGATAAAAGAACAGACAGTACATAGAAATATACTTGTAAAATATATAAATGCCTCAAAATAATGGTAATAATGATAATCAAAAAAGAAAAAAAAAAGTTTAACCTGTCATGTGGCACAGCAATCTTTTTATCTCAATTACCCAGTTTTTCCATATTGTGGAAGGCATTAGTCAGCCAGCAGCCATATTTTCATTTTCATTTTTATATTATTTATATTTTTGTTTAGATCTATCTTTTTTATATATCTTTTAAAGCAGAGTTTCAGGAGCAGGACCACACCTCAACCATGCCTCTTCCTGTGTTCCTATAAATTCCAATTGTATCCGACTGCAGGCCGCAAGACAAAGGTGTGTCGCAGAGTACAGTAGGCGTGTCGCAGAGTGACGTCACTTTAACTGATGTCACTCTGCGACACGCCTACTACATGCGCTTCTTAAAGGGATATAACAGCTTCAGTACGGTCCAGCCGAACGTCAATGTTTTTGCTTACTCATTCTTTGCTCAAAAATAAATGTATTCAAATGCGTACAAATACGGTTAAGGGTTAGGGTAAGGGTTTGGGTAAGGGTTAGGTAATACAACTAAGTGCAGCAACTGTTTGACGTTTGTTACATGAAATATGCTAGCCATTGTTCATCACTAAAACTTTCCACATCTCGCGTGGTTCTACATGATTTCCCATGAACTAGCATCTCCCCATTAAGTAGCGTGTCGCAAAGTAGGCGTGTCGCAGAGTGGCGTCACTCAAGCGATGTCACTCTGCGACACGCCTACTGTCCTACTCTGCGACACGCCTCTGTCTTGCGGCCTGCAGTCAGACCCCTCTCATAAATTCTATCCTGACCATTTTCTCCCTCTGTTTCGCTCACTCGACGCATGGCATGGCGCCGGGAAAGTCGCAAAACTTACGGTGTAAATTCAAAGGCAAATCGCCATCATATTCGAACTATAACTCACCAGTCTGCACCTACTGAGCAGACCCATACCTGGTGTCAACCAGCTCGGAGGCACTCTTCAGCTGAAATGTGCTTCACCGCTTCAGAGCCGACACCACACCATCCACCATCTGAGCCGTCCAGACTGAGTAAGTCCGAAATACAAGCTGTCATCAAAAACCTCGAAACCGAGGATGATGAAGTCCCATCAGCTCATTGTAGTTACAGAGATTCCCCCCTCCTACCCTATCGCCAGCGGACACGAGTCCACTTAACGGTCACCAGAACACTGGCTCTTTCTGCGCAACGCAGCTCCACAGCTCCACAGAGCCCCGCCGGTGTGCCACCACACCGATCATCACTCCCATCCTTCACAAGCTCTCAGGCTACTCCGCAGCCTCATGACGAACAGAAATGCCTTCTCTTGAACTGACTAGAACGACAACAAACTTTTCTCTCATTAGCCTCAGCTTCATTGATAACCCGCTTCCGGATGACATCATCCATATCAACCACGCATCAACGATCCCCCCTTAAAGGTCCAAGTTAATCAAAACTATCACTGCAAAACATCGATACCTTGTCAAAGATACAGAAAAAGATTAATAAACAACTATTCAATTAAAAAAATCATAATAAGACTCATAAAGATAAGAATAATAATCAACAATCAAACTTACTTTTTTGCCCTCCTTCAGCACAATCCAGGCCTCCACACAAACTGATTGGACAAAGGCAGCTGACAACCAATGACAACTGAACATCGTCTGCTTAATTTTCTTTCTTTGATTTATCATTCAGTTCTCATCTAATCATATCACTCTCTTCTTATCATATCGTATCATGTCATTAGATCTTTTCATATCGTATCATTGAACCATATTGTATCACAGTGTTCAATGTAACATGGTGTCATATCTTACATCACATTGCATCATATCGTCTCATATAAAATGGCATCACATCTTATCAAATTGTATTATATCGTATTGTGTCATCGTACCACACAGTATTGCATCATTCCCGTATAACACTAAATTATATAGAATTAAATCATATTGCTCTACATTATAGCGTATCGTTACTCATCAAATTATTTAAATCAATTTGCATCATTTCTTCTAACTAAATGGCATCATATCTTATTCAACTGTACATGTTTCATTGTTTCATCGTATCACATGGTTCCATATAACACTAAATTATATTGAATCAAATCTTATCACTCTACATTTTATCGTATCGTGACTCATCATATCACATCAAATTGATTTGCATCATATCCTTCCTTATAAATGACACAGTTTCTTATCAATCGACGTCTTACATTGTTTCATCGTATCACATAGTTCTGTATAACACAAATTGTATTGAATCATATCAAATAAAATCATATTGCTCCACGTCATATTGTATCGTTACTCATCAAATCACGTCATATTGATTCGAATCATATCGTTCTTATAAAATAGTATCATATCTTCCATATGGTTTCATTGTATAATACAATATCCCATTGTTCTATATAACGCTGAATCATATCGTATATCACAACATACTATATCACTCCAAGTAATGTCGTATCATAGCTCATCAAATTACATATCATATTGTAATGACCCTGGGTCATATTGTGTTTGTCATGTTGAAGCAGCTTTGCCTCCTCTCCTCCTGCTGTGTCTGAGTGGGTGTGGCTGTCCAGCACTGTGGCTGTGTCTGTGTCTGTGAGAAGTGAATGAGTATCCATGATTAGATCCTGGTGCGGCTACTGAGGCTGATTGGACCCCAGGATGGCTGCAGGTCCCAGCATGGAGGCTGATTGGCTGCTGGGAGGATTGCTGCCACCGGAGATCCCTTCCTGAGGCTATAAATATCAGCTGCTGCGGCCTGCTCACTCTCTTTTCGGCTCCAGCCACTCTCAACGAAGCAGCCTGCGGTTCTGACAGACCTGAGAGTGTTTTTTGTACTTTTGTGACAGGATTTGGTGTTTGGGCTGGGCAGCCTACCTCATGGAGTTTTTGTTACCTTTGTCATTCTAGGAACCCCAGTTTAGAGTTTGATTTGAGAGTTACCATTTTATGTTACTGGGAGATTTATGTTGTACAGTTTCACTCTATGTAAAAATAAACTTGTCGTACAACTTTGGAGGAGTTTCCCGGCTGGCTTCCTTGAGAGTGTCTGGGCCCTGAGCATATCATGTTGTGTCCATGGTTCCCCTAGACCGGGGACATAACAATATTGATTCGTATCTTATGCCGCTCTGTATAATATATCATATATCTGATTTAACCACATCATATCTCATCCTCGTAATGCATCATATTGTTCTGCATAAATTGTGTCGTATCCTATCAAATCATATCATATCTTACATTCTTCATATCACATTGTATCAAATTGATCCGTATAACACTTGATTATATCTTATATCGAATGATATCGTATCACTTCTCCCAAATCGTATCATATCTTATCACATCGTTTTGCAGCATATCACTCCATTTTAAAAACGTATATCTTACCCAGTCACATCAAACCTTGTCTATCATACCAATGTATTTTACTGCATCATGTAACATCATTTTATCAAATCATATTGTATCATATCATACCGTAGTATTTCACTTCTCGTCACATCCAATGGTACCTTACTTACACATCTCACATGATGTTGTACAATATCATATACCATATCGTTTCTTCCCACACCGTAGCGTATATTCGTTAAAGTAAATAACATCGCTTGACTTAGTATTCTATCGTACTGCTTCATACGTTCCACTTTCGTATCATATCCTGGCACCGAGATGTCAGTGCCCGTGCCGACTAAAATCAACAGTCATTGAGGGCCACCCAGTGGGATCTCCAGGCACCGGGATGTCATCATCGCCCATCAAAGGGCATATCTGATCGTACCGCCTCATTGGTTTCACTTTCGTATCATATCCTGGCACCGAGATGTCAGTGCCCGTGCTGACTAGAATCAACAATCATCAAGGGCCACCCAGTCGGGGCTCCTGGTACCAGAATGTCATCATTGGCCATCTAGGTCATATCAGTAGGGGCACCTGGCACCGATATGTCAGCGCCCTTGCTGACCACCGTCATCAACCGTACAGGGTAACAAGGCTGTCACTTTTCCTAAAAATCAAACTCGAACGGTTTTCGAACATACACCCGAATTACCGAAGATATTTGATTATTTTGCATCAAATACCTTTAACACAGTCAAACGGGGTTGAACTCTTGACGAAGCGCTGCTGCACTCAGCTGTAGGCTATAACTTGGATAAAAAGCCGACGGCAGAGCCCGCAAATTTGGTGTGGAGGACGAGTGAGTAAACTGCTCTGCACATAACCGACACACAGCCCAGTCTTTGATTTTAAAGTTTGCCATCAACGGTGTAGAACCCAAAACACTACCACACACAATCCTCAGATGATTCAGTGCTGTTTAAGTCCGGTCGGAGAGGCAGCTTTTTGTTTACTGAGGTGAAGAGAGCTGCAGATGTGGCTGAGGGTCAAGCTGCACTGAGAGCGCCCTCTGTTGGATGAATTGGTCCACTGCTCCAGGCGCCCTGATGTGCCACTAAACTCAATATTTTACATTCGAATATTTATTTACTATTCAGTTACGGATATTTATCCCCATATTCGAACAGTTATTCAAATATGGAATAAACAGTGACAGCCCTGCAGGGTAATACTAGTATGGGCATCTGGCACCAGGTCGTCAGTGCCCATGCTGGCTGCAATCAACAATCATCGGGGACCTACCAGTGGAGACTGCTGGAACCGGGACGTCATCATCGGCCATCAAAAGTCATATCATTTGGGGCACCTGGCACCGGGATGTCAGTGCTGGCTACAATCAACAATCATCAGGGGCCACCCAGTGGAGGCTCCTGGAACCAGGATGCCATCATTGGCCATCAAAGGCCATATCAGTAAGGGCACCTAGCTGGATATCAGCGCCCTTGCCAGTCACCGTCATCAACCATACAGGGTAATACTAGTATGGGCACCTGGCCTCCCACCAGTAACACATAAATCTACAATATCTGTGCCATCAGAAATACCCGACACCATGCTCAACTAGAAAGGAACCACGATACCGGAATACCTGACTTATCCCAGTTTTTCAATCTCTTTTGATTCATTTGAAACAATTTATCATTTCATCCATCCAAAGTATTCAGCTATCAAGATAACAGAACTTAGTTACTTCACTTTTAACTACTGAGGTGCTTCCTCCTACCCAGCTCCTCCTAGCTATATTTCAACATCAGTTCAAGTCATGCCGAAGTCCTTCTCTTGCTCCCCCTTCTTGTTGATCAGATCAGCATCACCTTCCCCATGAATGATAAACACATACACAGGTCTTTTGTTTGTAAAACTTATGCCATCTTGTCAGCGTATTTTTTGGGGTTCTAAAATGCTCAGTCCCCCATAGCATCTTGGTTTAAAGAAAACTAAATAGAATTCTCCAGATTGTCTCGCTGGTTTTCAAAAAAAAAAAAACATTTTCGTCTTAGCTGAAATAATTCCTCGATTCTTGGCACAGTATAGACTTTTTTCCAGAATCAATCAATCAATTTCAATAGTGTACAAAAATAGAAATTCATTGAAGTCAACATAGTCTTTTACACATCAAGCTTTGCTTTTGCTTAGAGTTAAGAACGTTTTAAAAATATCATAGCCATCCTCCTCTAAAAGTGTATCCATCAACTTGTCGCACCCATCTTAAATCAATTTACATAATACAATCCACCTATTATCTCACCCATTGATCCGCTTATCTGCTCATCCATCAGTCATCCATCCTTTAGGACTCTGATAAATTGCCACTTGGTTCAGGCTTTATTTTATGTTACATCAGGCTATTCTCCCCCTCAGTCTCTTTTAATAACAATTAAGAACACTTCTTAAATTGAGCTTGGGACTACACGCTTGTTACAACCATGTCTATCCCAATTCAGCTGCTCTCTCATCATCTCAGTATATTTTGTAACTTGGGACTTTTGGGGGTTCGTCGGGCCCGGGAGCTACTGCGGATTCCCCAAGAAGTTTCCCCAAATTTTTTTCGGCTTCACGTATCTGCTATGGTGCTTATTATCCACTACACGTAATAAATAATTGTCAAATTCATCCTGCTGATGGTGTGGTCCTTAGTCGTGACTAATCTGTAATACTGTTATGCTGAACTGCTACTGAATCCCAATTTCCCTGATTAAGTTTTTCCAAAGGGATTAATAAAGTACTATCTAATCTAATCTAATCTACTGTTATTGAGATTAAACCTGATTACTGCCCAGTTCTATTAGATACTGTACATATATATTTTGGTTAAAAGGCTGGAAGGTGTCACAGGGATTAGCACTAGGGATGGGACAGTCATATATTGTCACAGTAAGCCAGGGTTTAAAAAGTCATGGTGAAATATTATTCAAGGCTCTTTAACACAGTGCAATTTTCCCACGCTCTAAAAACAGAGCAGATCCTTGTTTACTGGCACCTCAGTTTCCCAAAAGACTGGATTTAAGATGTTTTATATGCTTGCTATCATCTTAACTGAAAAATCAAATCTGACTACAATCAATAATATACAGGAATTCCTATAAAGATAATCAAAATGAAATGTGTATTGCATTAAAAACACTAATTCTTAAGTTTATCAACCACACCACAGAAGATCAGTTTTCACGGGTAAATCAATAAATTAACTTTAGTTATTTTTGCTATAGAAAATAATAAATATCAAAAATATATTAAATCCACTTTAATTATTATAATATTCATCATTACTCTATTTAATCTTATTATTTTTGCGTTGAATTCTTTCATTGCTGTGTTGTTTCAGTCAAAAAGTCTGCAATATCCAACTCATTAAACATTCTAAAGGATGGCATAGTTTATGGAATGGGTATTATTTTAAAAATCTTCAGACTTTATAAAAAATAACTAATACATTCATTCTTAAATTTCCTTTAAATATAAATATTAACACTGTAATTTGATAGAGATGCTAAAGACAGGAACTCAGAGATTAGGCATAAAAAGCATGCATGGTCTTGCTGAAATACTGCAAAATAAAGATTGTTGTTAAATCATTATTATTTATTTGACTAAAATCGTGACCCCAAAATTCACAATCCACCCATCTCTAGTTAGCACTGATGCCTTAAATCAAGAAGACTTCAGCCTCTAAGCACTTGCTGGGCCTTTTTGTGCAGAGTTATAATGCTCTCTCTGGGCATGGATGACTATAGCACCCTCATGACACCAAAAGGCATGCATGTTAATGATAATGGATGGGGTAATGGGTGGATGGATGGATGAATGCTGTAATTAACTGCACCTATACAGCACTCTTTCTATTATCTGACCAGTTAAACTACTTGTGCATGCATGTCACATTCACCCTTTTCAACACAACCAGACAAGGATGGTATAAGTTCAACACAATATCCATTACCTCCTAAAACATTCACACACACTCAGATATTAAAGGTTTTATTGAGGTCAACCATGGATTTAATGTCCTACCCAAGGACACTTTGTTCAATATAACGCAGAGCCTTGGGTCAGAAGTCAAAACATCCACCTTCAGCTTAGTCACCATTGCTCTTCCACTGAGCCACAGCAACAGTCACATGTGCAAACGCACTCTACTGTGTAACCCTCATCACCCCCTGAGACGGAGCATCAGCAGCAGATGTGTAGGCCAGCCAAGGCGTGATGACATCATCCAGTTGAGACAACCTGTGACATCATAAGCTAAGCGCCTTGGGGTTGATTCTCATTAAAAGGTTTAATACTATGAGAGAAAATACAAAGCACCAATTACAGGATGAGGACTGAGTGTGTTTAACAAGTGTGTATTTACTTTCATCCCTGGACTGAATCAGTTAACCAGAGGCCAAAGGAAGAGTTTGTTATTTTTTTCTTATTTCCTGTTTAAATTGTGTGCAAAAGTGTGTACATACAAAGTGCGTGTGTGTCATATGACTCCTGGCTGCCTCTTAGTTAAAATGACATTAAGGCTAAAGGTGGGGCAATAACATCCTCCTCTGTCAATCAAAATATCATCACCTCATGCTGAGTTTAGTGCTACAGTAAGTGTTTGTGTGTGCAGTTGAGTGTAACTGTAGTGTGTTGAGTCTGTTCCTAATACATTAAAATAATGAAGCTGTGTCCCCAAAGGCACAGGTCACTACTGCAGATGGCTACACTGAAGAAATCAAGACGGGGCCAAAGTGTCTGACTGCATATTTATGTATGTAGGTATGTGTGTGATGAAAAGTGTAAAATGATGTCTTGGATTTTTGCACATGAAGTTCTGCACACATTACAGGTGTGTAAAGGTCAAAATCTCTTGTCGCCCAACTCAATTTATTTTATATCTATAGATCTTGTAAAATATGTAGAACATATAGTCAGATAAATTTCAGTCTATTTTATGTTGGCTTTGGCTCTGTAGATAGCTATGTGGTTTTATAACACTTTGATATAACTAATTAAATCAAATGTAATTTAAAGCAGAGGATGTTGTGACAGAATGTGCTGAAAACAGCAGTAAAGTCTCAACTGAAGTGACGCAAAGTACATTAATAATAAATCATAAAATGCAAATGAAAATAAATATAGTACATGAAAATGTTAGGAATGGTTTACAAAGTTTAAATAGGATTGAATCAGTTTCAAGAAGTCAGAGGTTTCTCATTTCACCTTATTTTTTTTTTTTCAGTTTTTGCATGAACTGCTTGACCTCCTGGTTTGTACTCACCATACACTGCCTGAACATTGCATGCATGCTTACACACACACACACACCCTTGAAACATGCATATATGTTTAAATACATATCCACTCCTGCACACTAAATATGTATGCACAACAGTAATCTAGTAAGTTAAATCAGCTTTGTTGTATTAATGTATCTAAATATCATGACCCAACCCACCTCAAAACAATCCTCAGTCTGTATTCATTAATTCATTTTCTATTAAAACAAATTAGCCCTGTGACATCAGCCCCATAGACATTGGCTCAGGCATAGCCTCACAGCTGGATGTAGACCAAGTTCACTGAAGTCAGCAGCTGCATTAAAGTATGTCTCTGGTAATATTCAGAATCCCATCAAAACACCAAACCTGACAACTGATCATGCATAATGTATTCCTGCATAGCTAAAGCTGGGGATCTGTTGACAATATATAGAAAATCCTTCAGGGCTCGTTGACTAATGCAAGACAGAAGGAGATTTGATATTTTCCACATGGCTGAAATTAAATCGATAAAACAATTCAATAATAAGACTTCAAGAGGACACTAATATGATATGATCTGTTTAGAAGACATAAGGGAAAATGTATTCATGATTTTGTTGATTACTGCATTGCAAGTTGTTTTAAAGGTCCTATATTACGCAAAAACACTTTTTTAAGGCTTTTGAACACATTTTTGGGTATTTGGCCCTCCTCTCAGCCCACAAAATGTGATAGTAGACAACAAAAGCCTGTATTTAGTAGGCTGCATAAATGTAAACTCAGATAAGCTGTTACGTAACAGTATATTATCATCATATCATATCATTTGCATAGGCCTAACCTGATTTGTCTACCTGGGTAGCCCCAGTATTAAAGACCTTACAGTTATCTGAATCTAAAGGAGGCCTAAACCTCCCCAATTTGAAATATTATTTCTGGGCGGCACAAATTAAGCATTTAGTAGCTTGGATACGTGATGACCCTAATATCGAAAAAAGTAAATGCCCAATGCCTTTACAAATCCTACCCTTTGCAGACACCCCTACAAAGCAACTGGCTGAATGGACTAGGACCACTCTAAAAGTTTGGAGTAAAATTCAGACAGTGTTTGGGTTACCAAAGCTTATCTCCCCATTAACAAGTATAGGATTTATGAAAACCTTCAAACCCAATGACTTAGATATCAATTTTAGAAAATGGTCAGAACATGGACTGACTTACCTGTATCAACTGCTTGATGGGGAAAATATTAAGACTTTCGAACAGTTAAAGATGGAATTTGACCTTCCTAGGACCGATTTCTTTAGATATTTGCAGTTAAGATCCTTTCTCACAGCTCACAAAGAATGGGGAAAAGTCATAAACCCTATCTCAATTGTAAATTTTCTTTATAAATATCCAAAACGGAAAGGATGAAAAAAAGATGATCAGTAAGTTATATGGTATATTTTCATCTAAGAACTCACACGATACCCTACAGATTAAACAGTGGTGGGGGGCAGAGGCAAGCAGGACAATATCACTGGAAACTTGGAAGGATGCATGTAATGAAGCTCATTTGACCACAAACTCAAACTCATGGAGAGAATTTAAGTGGAAGATAATTATTAGGTTTTTTAGAACCCCAGGAATAACTGCCAAGATGGGTTCAGGGCTTTCTGGCTCATGCTGGAGGAACTGTGGTACACAGAATGCTAATCATACTCATATATTTTGGCAGTGCCCTAAACTAAGTGTGTTTTGGAGGGAAATATTTGATGCTCTTAAGGAAGTGTTCAAGCAAGATATACCACAAGAGTTCGCCGTGGCACTACTTGGGGTAATACCTGTTGACCTGCAAGGAAGGGCCAGGAAATATCCCTTAAATATTTTGCTTACCGCAGCCCTAAAGTGCATAACCATTAAATGGCTCAAGCCGAACCCTCCCACCTATAACTTCTGGATCCAGAAAGTTTGGGATTTGGATCAAATGGAGCAAGTTACGTATTCTCTCAGGCTTCAGAAATCCATATTTAATAAACGATGGAGCCCTGTTTTGCCTTTATTGATACAGTGAACCGTGGTATGACTGGATGATACACCTTGCTGTCTTGTGGTTGTGATGAATGCATTGATACTCTTACACTATGGCTGTGGGAGGGGGACACTGGCTTTTGTTGTTGGCGGACTCACTATATTTATTGTATGTACTGCACCTCAGAATCCTTTTGTTTTGTTTTTGGACTTCGTACAGTTGTTGACTGTCTTTAAGTGGACAGTTCTGTGATCCTTAATTTCTATTTTGGTTTTTCATTTGCTTTTCTAATTTTGTTGTAGTTGTTTAATATTCAGTGTGTAAGTAAAAGAGCTGTAAAGAAGATGGATGATTGAAATGTTGTAACACTGTGACAAATACAAATAAAAGAGTTTAAAAAAATATATAGTAACACATTATTGTATATTTTGATATGCATTATGCTGGTGTTGATTTGGAAAAATAAAGATGCAAGGCCAAAAGATTGTTTACAGTGAGAACCATAAACAGTTGATCTGTTGACCACAAGTTAACCTATTTAAAAGTTTAAGTCCAAATATGCATCGTCATTTCATTTACTTTATCTCATTCTATTCCAGAAGCTTTTCTATTATTCAGTCAGTAGTCAGTATGTAGGTACTGACTATTTATGTATGAAAGTATGATTCAAACTGGTTAAAAACATGTGGTTGAAGATCATAGGGCTCTACTTAATGATATGAGATTTTTGACAATCTCAGTTCACTAAAATGCTGCTATTGTTTGTTTGCAATTATATATATTATTTAATCACAAGCTAAAAAATGTAAGGGAATCTTTTGGGTCCATGTTAACCATCCATTTCAAGCTACTAAATTATTAAGACAACAAATGATGTTTCATTCAGTGTCAGAGATACAAAGTGCAATCATTCCAGAGTCAATAAAAATCAATAGAGGACACTGAAATGTTTCTAGGACTGAGGCGTCCACTGTACAAGGACAAAATCGACCTCATATGACCCCTAGATGAGATGAAAACTGCCAATCTGCACATGCATTATCAAAATGACACTACACCCTGTGGAGACATTTGTCTCTGTCAGATTGATGCTCATGAGGCACTTTTCAACCTCCTGAGTGTGTTGCAAAGCTGCAGCTCGATAAATGAGTGTCTATGTGTGATTAAGAATGATGAATGGTATGAATTTGCCCACTCTCCTTTTATTTCCAATCACCCTTTGCCATCATGTCAGACTCCCTCTATCATTGTGTACCTCCCTATACTTCTATAAACATGCTGCATGACCAACAAAGAATTTCATCAAATTATTTACGGTGAGAAAAAAGTAAAGAAACATCTTCTGACAAAGCTATTCATCATGTCCACCTACCTTCTATTATACACTGCTCTGGTATGGGAATCTGTTGCACCATTTCTTTACAGAACTCTCTAATGGTCTCCATATTGTCTTTTAAATGAATGAAAAGTCTATCAGACTCCTCCTGCTCCTCCTCGCTGATCTTGTCTTTGCTTTGGCCTTTCTCAGCCTCTTTGGTCCCTTGGTCCAGGGCAGTGGTGACAGGCAGGGAGCCATCACATGTTGATTTCCTCTCTGTAGGTGCAGCTTCCTGGGTTTCTGACAGCAAATTTGCTAATGTGTTGGAAAATATGTTGTCTGGGTTTTGATCCAAAACATCTCCATCATCTCCAGTGTCTGAGTTGATTGAGCGGGAGCGCACAGCATGGAGCGCCAGGCTTTTTGACCTGCAAAAAGGCATAATTTTAAACTGTGAAAATCTTGCAAAATTTCGCATCTCCACTCTTAAACCAGGGGACAATTTTTATGCCATATAATAACATCTTCGGTGCCTTTTCTGCTTATCTAAATTAAAAAACAACTGCAAGATAATCTGTCCTAGGTCTATGTTCTTTAAACCGAGGTTTAAAATTAATGTCTCTCTCCTTTTTTTTTTTTTTTTTTTTTTTAAATATCTTTATTTATCACAGCTGACAGGACTCAAAGTATCCCTCTTTAATCCAGATTTGACCTGTTAACAGTCAAGGTGCGTTCACACCGAATGCGACTTTGTGACCAAGATCGCGTCGCAAACCCAAGTCCCATCACCTGTCCATGGCTCATTTTGTCGCCGTCGCTCAATCACGTCACACCCGCTCAAGTTTCACCCCGCGGTCATATCAAATATCATATAATAGGACATATTAGCTGACATTATTCCAACAGTATCCTTTTCACTCACCTACCAACCATAAAACACTGCAGCTTGCCCTGCAGCAGCATCTTCTGTGAGTTTTCTGTGATCCGTCTCGGCTGAACTAATGTACTCACTCACTAATGTTTCCCACATGGACATAGATTGTCACTCTGTGGACCGGAAAGAAACAGTCTGTCACGGGTGTCAATCACGCACCCACACAACACTGATTGGCTCTCACGGCAACATCGACTGAAAAGTTCAAATATTTAAACTTTGGCGACGGAGCATGGCGACCTGCTCCACGTCCAAAGCAACCCCAGAGTTGCTCCATGCATTGACTCTGCATGGAGAGTGGTCGCCGAGGTCGCCAAAGTCGCGTTCAGTGTGATCGCACCTTCATACACACAAAATAAAACTTTGACTTTTCATAGCTCTTCTCTGTGCAAAAATCACTTCCTGCACCCATCTCAAGGGGTCTGCAGTGTAATTTCATCTGAAATTAACCTGTATGAATATTGTTGTGGCGCAATGAGGAACTTCACCTCTTTGCTGTCTTGGTAGTAACAAGGGCATTACATAGGTGAGATCAGGACAGGTGAGGCCAGCAGGGAAAGCATGTCTGACTGTGTGTATTTTGAGCTCCCATTTTGCCTTGTTCACTAAATTATCACCAGTATCACAATGCAGACAAAAGATATGAATGTATAACTGGCATACTGACTGCAGAACTTGCTTTGTTTGGCCTTTTTGCAGAAAAGCACTTTGAAAAGGGTTACATTTCAAAGTTGGAAAAAGAAAAATGTAGAGTCTCAATAATGTCAGGCCCTGAACAGACATATCCAGCACCCCTCATAAAGTCTTCATTGCAGGTACTCATGTACTGCTCCACGCAAACCCACCTGTTGAATCTCATCTCTCGCCTCTCCTCCCTGACAACTTGGCTCAGGCTGTAGCGCCTCTGGGGTGGTGGAGAGTCTCCCACCACCTCCTCATCTCCTCTGTCTCCCTCCCCCATTTTCTCCTCAAAGGCTTGGACCTTCACCTGCAGACGCTGCTCAGATCGCCCTCCTCTGCCTCCTCCTCCCCCTTGAAGAGATGCAGAGGGTGACACCCCCTCTATCCTGTAAAACATACACAAAGAGGCCAGAAATTAGGCTCTCAGGTGGGCACGTGAGACAAAGCTCAAACAGACTTGGATAACCACCCACCCTCCCTCAGTCTCTGGAAAACTGTGCCGTAATTCTCATTTTCTCACAATGACTGGCTTTGTTTGTGTTTCTCTCAGCCATGTGACCCCTCTTAACCCTGTTTTGGGCACATTTTACCTTCTCCCCTCTCTCTTATGCATTGTTTTTGCTGCCTGTTCCTCTCTTTTGATACCTCTGTCAAAGTAATTCTTCCCCCCAGGGCTTTTTCTCACTCTTTCTTTCTCTCACTACTTCTTTTCTTTCACAAGTGGCTTTTAAAACTTCATCAAACAATCCACTTGTTGCTGAAAGAGGAATTCAAACTGAACTGATTTAGCTCTGACTCTGTCCTCACCCCCTTCTGTTTTACTAACAAACCACAGTGCCTCTTTTAATCCCTTGTTCCCTCAATCTTTCTTCCACAAGACCCCAAGCAAAGTATTTGGAAGCCTCCACTTCAGCACATACTGTTCTTATTTAGGAGAGAGCTGTGCATGTCACTGGCCCACACTGCAGCCAGATGAATCCAAGTCATCTTTGCACATTAACACGCAAACACACCAAAATCACACACACACACACACAGCAGGTACTGCTTATTAAACTCCTTTTACGACTTTCATTCACTGTTATACTTGTACAAAGTGGTAAGGGGGTATTCTCAGATATAAAAACAACACACAGTAGTTTTTTTGTGGTGTGTGATAAATAAAGTGCACAGGAATCACAGCAAGTTTAAAAACTATTCACTGTTCTCAGTAACACATTAAGATCTGCCAGTTTTAAGGCTTACAGCCTATTGGAAGAAGCTCCATATTATATTTTTTTCTGATACCACACAGATACTGGATCAGCAGTTTTAATTGCACAAGATCTAGTAAATTGTTTCTTCACAGCTGCAACTGGTTTGATTTTATCTGATTGGAAAAGGCTTTCCAGGATAAGCCCACAGCTGATAAAAACTGTTAGATACTGATTTGGGAATTTCATGCTGGATCATACTGGTCTAATTAAGCAGGAAGTTAAGAAAATAAGAACCTGAGATCGGAAGTAGCTGTAACTCAACCTGTTTTCAACAGATTTTCCCACCTACAGCTTGCACAGTTTGCACATTTCATTTGCAGATTTTTTATGTTCACACTGCTGTATTTTGAAGCAGGCCTAATTACACAAAAAGACGGGCAGCCCTTGTTATGAAGTCACAGCCTGCCTGTCGTACTGTGTATGAGACTGTTGTTTTGATACATTTTTAGCCACTAAAGTAACAGCAAGTATTATTAATCAAAAGATGTCACTGAGTCCGTTTATATTTATCTACTGCTGTTGGAATAGTCCTCGATACAGCAGTAGATGAATATGGTTAAACACGTTAGTTAAAATTCACCAACGGGACATTTACATTTATTCATCATGAACGTCCATTAAGTTACATGCTGGACGGCATCATTTTTGACACCCAGCTGAAATGAAATAGAGTGTGATGGCGCAAATGGTCAATAGGAAGGACATAAGCAGGCTGAGCTACCAACACAGAATGAGTGATTATACAGACAACTAAATGTGTCACATGCCCTATATAAATGTTACCAAACTCTGTGCACAAAGAAGAGGTCTCATGTCCTGCAAAATCAACGTTCTTTGCTTTTGCAGTTCTTAGAAGGGGCTTGGGTAGCAGAAGAGCTTGCCACCACTTACTAAGCCCTCAGATTCACAAAAAAACGGGCTCTGCCTCTTTAAAGAAAATGTCCCTTAAAATGCTATGTTTTTTTTTATTCCTGAGGTTTATTATGGTATAGGTATACAGCCTCCACCTACACGTTTTAAAAATCCACTCCATAGCCTGTAACCCCTCCTCTCCCCTCCTATCAGACATCATTTGAGCAGCTAATCAGCATGGACTTCATTATAATAGCCTCATGTAGCCTCCCTGCCCCCTAAAATCCAAATGTTTCCAAAGAGGAGGGAAAAAGAGCTGCATCTGATCCTTTACAGAGACCAAATTTGTCATCTTTTTTATTATGCTTCAATCAAATCCTGCCCAATAGACACCCAAGACATGATGTAAACTGTCAAACACAACAGGACAGAGGACTACAATGCTCACCAGTGCCTACAGTTCACCACAGTGGACATCCGAAAATATTGTAACTTTTTTACACGGTAACACCTTTAGAAGTGCTTTCAGAGAAACTGTCAGTGATGCAGAAAAGTAGAGAGCAGCTTTGTAAAAGTGGAGGGTAGAGTGAAACCTGCAGCGTGTCTCTGTGCTCTCCTCCAGTCCTCTCCTCAGCAGTTTGGCTATTGCAGTGAAGGAGTTGCTCATTCTGTAGAGGTCTTTGCTGCAACCTCCCAGTACAGATGGGTAGCGGTCGGTCAGAGCTCGGGTCTCCAGCAGCAGAGTGTGGTGAAAACTGTGCTCCATGCTGCCAAGAAGGGACACCAGGTACACCAGAGAGCTGTGAGCATGAGCCTGGAGAACACATTAAAAGAGAGAGACAGGTATGACAAATGAGAACATACAAAACAACTTTTGATCCATTCCGATGCAGCAAGAAAAAATATTAAACAAGAAATATAGATATGATATCAACAACAATTTGTTTACTGTATAGACGGATTAAGTTAAATGTTGGCATTTTTTATGTTATGGTTGTCACTGAAAATGAGATTGGTGTTGCAACATAAGACATCTTGAGGGCATTTTTCACATGTATGTATTGTGAACTGAGCATTGCTACCATAAAACATATAACACAACTTCTTACACTTTATTTTTACTTCTGGGAAATTAGGTGTGTGTCTGGAGGAGGGTGAGGTTATTTGTATCAAAAGCATTTATGTTCTACATGATGTAACTCAAATAGATCATTAAGCTGTTGCTGTGATTAGCTTTTTTGTTATACTCTCAAATATGTCCCCCTTTTGATCAATGTGTACACATACTGTTTTGTTTCTGCTTGTTTTGAATAAAGATGTTTTTTTCATTTTTGACAGTATCAAGATATCTAATAAATTAAAATTCAATGTATTATGCTTACTTTCTTTTTAACAGAAAAGACTCATTTGAGACTGTTGTAAACAAGTAAACACAGAAATTATGAAGACTGCAGATTCACACAGATAGGATGATTTACTAATACGTATCTTTCTGAGTTAAAATAAAGAAAAAGTAACAAAACAAACAAAAACTCCATGTTCATGAATGGATGGATGGATGTGGAGGATGGATGGATAACCAAATCTGTATGCCTGTAAAACACTGTTTCGACTCACTGGGCAGAAGACCTCTACCGAGATAAGCTATCAGACAGATCAGCTGATGTGAGGAGAGTTTAAATGACTGTAAGCACTGTAAGGCAGACAGAACCATCCTGTGCTTACAGGCTTAAGCACAGCATGTAACAAGGATGGAAGAATGCATTTACTGAACAGTTTGGGCATGTTTCACAGCCAAACTTGCTTGTTAATGTTAAACTTGTATGTAAAGGTTAAAATAACAAGAAAATGACAGGATTTGACTCAGCAATGGAACCACATGTCACATAAGTAGACCTAAGGGTGTGGGTTGACTGTATCCATGAGGCCCTCTTTGCAAACTACACTGTTATAAATCATTTGTGCCCACCCAGAACTAAACTAAAAAAAAGTCTACCATGGCTGTATTAGTTGTGTAGTAGTATGGTGTTGTTTTTTATTGACCCTATGCCTTGTGCAGTGTTGGTAATATATATATATATATATATATATATGTATATATGTATATATATATATATATATATATATATATATATATATATATATATATATATATGTGTGTGTATATATAGAAATGTGCTGCCCAGTGTCATTTTTGTCCAGTCCAGTTTCATTAGTTTGTTTTTTAAAATGATTCTGTTGAACCACAATTCAAAAGAAATGTCTGATTTTCATTAGTTAATTTTCAGTAAATTTTTATTTATCGTTACTTTTGTCAGTTTCAAGTTATTTCAGTGACCATTGTGGGTTTTTCTTTCTTTAACAGAAGGGTACCAACAATTTTGTTCACGTGTGTATCTCCAAAGTGCCGCTCTGAGAGGTCACACAGAGATCAGGAGAAGGAGATCCGCTTTTTCGACCTTATCTGTTACTATACACGACCACAGACACACAACTTGGCTCACTCATTTCCATCACTTGATTATCTTAATGACAGAAACTTTAGGAGCCAATCTCCTCTGGCAGTAGCACATGTGTTTGTGTTCAGCAGATATCTGTTGAAAACTTCTATTAAACACTGAATGATTCACTTACGAATAGAGGAAAAGGAGAAAGGAAAAATGCTTCATAGATCCAGGAACAGGCCAGCTCACTGCTCTGCTCACTGACCTGTTGTTCTTTTTTTCTTCTCTTGTTTGCTCGGTCGCTTAGTTTCCCCTGATTGCAGATCAGATCTCTGATCTCTACTTCCTTTGGAGCTACAGTCTGGCACACAACGCTCTCACTAACAAGCCCCATGAAGCATGTACCATAATGTGAGTTTATTATTTCCAAGGGTGCATTAATTATTTGTGGCACTTATTATGTATATACAATTCTCAGTAAAACACAAGGGAGAGGTAATTCAAGCTCTGTTACTTATCACTGCATGTTAAAAAGGGAAAGAAGAAAATGCATCTTTAAAAATGCATTGAAGTTAATGGTAAACTTTTAAAGGACTTGGTTTTTCACAGCATATGTCTAGGGCTCAATTGCTTTGTTCTGATTTAAATGATAGTATCATACATTGCTGCATTCTTCCTTGGGTTCATTTTGTAATTACTATTCAATGTTGTAAAGCAGACAGACACTTATGGCTGTCCTTAAGTTATCACATTAAGGCCTGATTTTCTACCTCCTGGTAAACTGTACTATGGGATGCTTTTTAGCAAACTAATCTACCGTCTAAATGAGTAGGTGCTTAACTTGGAGCAGAGGAGTCAAAGGTCTTACTGTGACTATTCTTTGGACAGATAAGCACATTTACCTAATGCTTGACATCACTTCCAAAAAGAGTTACAGTTCACAAGCAAGAGGGGTTTTTAACACTTGCTGATGCAATCACAGATGTGACCAGATAACATGGCAGCCATTTACACTGTGGCAATGTTAGCAGAGAAACTCTGACAACAGTAGAAAACCGTACAGACTAACACTGAAAAATTTCAGGTTCAGGTGGAAAAAAATAAATAGAGAAGAGTAAATTCCAAACTTTAAGGACCTAAAACATTTGTTAAAGCAGTTGATGCTGTTGAATCCTCCAATATTCTGATGATACAGAGAGTAATATTCATTACTATTTTTATGCTAATTAGTGCCTGAGCAATTAAAAAAGTGCAAAGACCTTATTTGAATGCAACCTATAATTTTGACCCTTAATATTGCTGTTGTTCATATTTCTGTTGCTATGTTCTGAGTTGACCTGTTAGCCTGTTTCGTTTGGCAGCTGGGTTGGCTGCATTGTTCGACAAATGAAAAGCAGAGTTTAGCTGAAAGCAAGCTGGGGGCACCTCTTCTTGGCCAACCCAGCTTGATTGTTCTGTTCTATCTTGTTTTGAAACTTCTTCTCCAAACATCCAGGTGTGAAAGCACCATTGTGTCATGGTCGGACTACAGGGGTGAAGCCTAATTTTTGCCCAAACCAACAATCTTAGGGGTTTTGGAATCAATGCATGCAAAAATCTGCTGTTTCCTATTTGTTCCATCATGTCATAGATGTTGAAGACCAATGAGAGATGCATATAACAGTAATACTTTTTTAGAAATACAATACGCTCTGGAACATCAGTTAAAAATGATTAGATTTAGCAAAGTTAAAACAGTACAGCAAAACATTTTACATGATACACAATCAATATATTGCACACAGGTTACTTGTGTAGACAAACAACACTTGCTGCACTGAGATGAAACAACGGGAGAAAAAAAACAGTTTTCAAACCCTGAAAAAAACAACCCTGCCGCACTGATAGGACATAGAGTGACTACGGATTGAAAAAAGAGAATTTGGGGGGGAAATTACTAGGGATGTAAATTACCAGTTTCATGACGATACAATACGATATCGATTCTTTGGACAACGATACGATATTTGCCGATGTCACAAAGTCTGCCCCAATTTGATTTCAATTTCGATTCAATATTCAGGGGCCTTCGATCGATTTAAGACGATATTATGTTCACATTTAACACAATCAGCTACATTTCACCTAAAGCAAGAAAGAAATACAAAGCAATTTTGATGTTTTGACAATTTTATTACTGAAATGTGAAACGATGTGCTGACCTTTGGGTATGATAGTTTATAGAGGATTATAACCATCTATATGAACTAATCGTGTTTTAAAATTGAAATTGGGTTAATTATTAGTCAGGTGCTTTTTTTTGCCCCCACAATTACCTTATGGGTCTTATTGTTACATTGTGATGTTAGTGCATTATATAAAGTAACGATGCAAAACAATAATACAAATTATTAAATTATTATTTAATTTTTTATTATTGACCTCCAAGATTTGACCACGCTCTTTTAAACTAAAAATGTGCAATTCTGATTTTAATTAAAGCCAAACATTTCTCATGTTCTAAGTAGAACTATTAACTAAGTCAACATTGATGATTTTGTTTTAATGTGATGCCTGCTAACCACAGTTTGTATGTCAGTGTAATTAGACTTTGCTTCACTGTTTAATGGTAGGTGTGGAGGAAGAATAAGAATAAGCTCTCATTGTTTTCCCTTTTGTACAATAAGTCATTTCATTAATCAGTGCGCTACAAAACCAAATGATGAGATAACTTACTGTACTCTTGTCATTAGGCACTCCGGTCGTGTGTGTGCAGTATGCATCCTCTGCGGTCAGATCGACCGTACCTTACACAGCAGTGCTATTTTCTGATTGGCTGATATGTCAAGCTCCCGTTTAGCTCTATGATGCTCAGAGAATGTTGCTACACATGCCAAAGCGCACATATAGCAGTGTTTATTTGGTGGGCGCTACACGATACATTTTAAAGTGGGAAAAGTACCAGGTGTGGCGTGTGAGAGAGCGAAAAGGTTAAAATGCGTGTCTCATACACTGAATGCATAAGACTTGAGAGCCCTGGAAACTTCAGAACGAGGCGCCATTGGGCGGAAACTGTGAAACGGACATCCAGTCAGAATTTTCTAATAAAGGCGTAATCAAAGATAACGATGTTGATCGATGTTTCGAGTTTCCATCAATTTGATTGAATCACTGCTTAACCAATTGATGTATCGATCCAGATGGATTATTACACCCCTAGAAATTACCAGAGGCTATCTTGAATCTCAGTAAGTAGCAGCTAACATTAAGTACAAGCTAATTTGTAATCAATTGTAACATTTGGAAAGAAAACAAATGTATTTTACTGTTAATCCTGTATGTTTGTTTACAGTCTCCTGTGTCTCTCTGTCATCCGTTACAGACAGAATGTCGGTTGTAATGTGTGATCTGGTACGATCATGGAGCCTGCCATGCTTGCAGGCTAAGTCATGACACCTGTTTTTATAGCTCTAAAATGTGTGTAGTGTTAACACGGCATTAGTCTTTTGATGACTAAAAGCACTTCCATACCCCACGTTATACTAACCAATCACATCCAGTCATTTTGAGTTCACACACTGATCGTGGATGCTGCTATGTAAAATGTCCATGGGCATTGGTTAATCACATTAACACACATTACTCCCCTCTAACACAGCAGAGGCAGAAATTCAGAGGTCCCCAAGGCCACACTGGTATGTGACTGCAGGAGCTAGGGATCAAACCTTTGACACTCCACTTGAAGAATGACAGATTCTACCACTGATCAAGTCTGTAAATTCAAATTGCTGTTTGTCCTTCTGTCCAGCTATATGTCAAACTATAGTCTCAGCTGCTGCTGGGACAAAAATGTTGTATTCCTAGTGTTCTGATCCTTCTGCTCAATTTTTAAATCACATTGGAATATCATGCTCTGCCTCTGCCAGCCTCCAGCCTTTTTAGTTTGTTATACTTTACAACAAAGCAAAGCTAACTCTGGAACCTTGTCTGAGATTCAATAGTTTTATGAGCTCTGAGAAAAAGTCAAAATGTTGTTTTAAAATGTTTATAGACCTTGAAAGGGAGGAATCTAACCAGTGTTTTGTGAAATAATTCCACCAGGACCACTTGATGGAAACCCAACCCCTTGCTGATGAGCCAGGTCTTTCAAAAGTGCGCTACATATCAACAGCTTTAAAACAGTGCAACATTTAAACCCTCATTTTCATAATAACATTAAATAGTAAATAGTAAACAGATTGCACCAGCTCTGACCACTCAAAGTGCTTTTTATTCAATATGTCACTTCTACCTAAACATAAAATCTTATTACATTAAGAAGATACAATTTTTAATTGTGTTCAATGCTCAGCTTTTTTTCTTTTACATTGTTGCTGCTTGACTGAATTGAAATTGTACAGTGCTTTTCTAGTATTTTGACTACTTAGTACCATTTTTACAGCAGGTCACACTTTCATTTGAACCGCATTCACATACTGATGGCAGCGGATGCTACGCGCTGTGCCTACCAGCATTATCCCAAGAAACATAAGATTGCTGTGTGACTCAGGAGCAACTGAAGGTTCAGAGTGTGGCTCAAGTATGCTTCAACATGTGGGCAGAAAGTGTGATCAAATGTAAACCCTAACAGAAGGACTACCAACTCTACCACAAAGCATTAACAGTTTAATGGAAAACATTATTGTCATACTAAAAGACTTTGTAGTTTGTTTCCTGGAACATCTTTTGGGACTCGAGTATTGGCTTAGCTCGTTTTGATCATGTGATAAATATGCTGTGACCAAATCATGATATTGCAGATGTTTGGTCTATATAAATAACACAGAAAGAGATGAAGTAGTAAAGTAATGAAGCAAGACTAAACAAAACACAAAGACAACCCCAGCTTGTTAGTTGGACTTCATCTCAGTGTTGTTTTTTTTCTTGTCAGTGTACTTTGATAAATATGATGATATGCTGTATACTGATATAACAGGCATTAAGTCCAGAAACACAATATAGAGCAATTCCCTTTGGGGGAAAAGGAAACCAGAGTCAGAGTTTTGCAATCACGTTTAAATCAAGTACAAATGCATCCTAGAGAGGAAAAGTATGTGGCTTGTGTGTGCTGTGTGTTCAGGGCAGAAGCACAAGACCCACAGGAGGTACTCTCCACTGCCATCACCATGAGGCCTCTGTGGAGGCAATTCCCAGAAAAACGTGGGTTATTTTCCAAATGGTTCCAAGGTGAAGAAAGACAGGACACCGAGGTCTGAACTAATGTGTGTGTTAAGTGGGAGTGTGTGTGAGTGTCTTCTCTGAGGCTGGGTTGGCAGGTTCAGCGACACAAAGATTGAGGCTTTTGGAGGTTGCCCTGAAGCAGTTTGAAAGCTTTACAATGGTTTCCACCTCCATCATCTGGGTGCTTTAGAGTGTGTGCATCTGTGTGTGTGTACCTGAAGGGCCATGCATCATCTACAGACAGTCATTCCATATTTTCCCATTTCCCTAATTTCCCTAAATTGTGGTTAAATCTCCTTAAATGGTCTCAGAGAATAAGAGGAAGTGGGAGTAACCACCCTGCACCACTGTCACCTCCATCCCTTCACACAAACACACACATTACAAATGGTGATATGTGACTTCATTACACAGTGTTGTATTTAGTAGACTTGGTAATGTACGATCACTTACACAAGTTGATACCATTATATCATACTTTAGTAAGCCAAACTCCACATGTCTCATTGGGCACACTTAACAATCTTTGCCACTGGCTTACCAATGAACACTTTAGAAGCACACCAGTTAGTTTTTTGTGTTCATCTCTTGCACCCAATAAAAAAGTTTTTATTTATTTCTCCTGACCAATCAATATTTATGATCTGCCTGGGATGGGCATCTTTACCAAGAGGAAAATGAATGCTTGAATCCGTTGTATTCCTATACTGTATCCTATTTTCCATGGCTTTTCCAAGCATCTTTGTACTTTGCCCAAATGACAAATCCAATTCTTTTAACCTGTCTTGCTTTAAGATAGGGTAACCCCTACTGATGTTTTGTCCTCAGTATGAATGTCTCAGAGGTGAAATGGGGGGACATGATGATCCCTTAACTCTCCCAGCTTTAGAGACAACAACATTGCCATGTTGGTTCATGTTCGCTCTTGATTTTTGCTGTTTTGTCATGTCTCGTGCTTCCTGTTTTATTTTGAAATCACTGTCGCTTGTTTCCATCTGCAGGTGTTGCTTCCCATCATGTCCTGTCACACCTGGCCCTGATTATTTCTCCCCACCTGTTTCTCATCTATCTTCATTATCCTTATGCATTCAACCTCATGTGTCCCTCAGTCTGGTCGCCAGTTCGTCGTACCTTCACAATCTTCGTCCTAGCACTTTCTTGTCTTGTCTTGCTTTTAGTACCTTGTTTTGACCTAGATTTTTGCCTCACGTTTTCTGGACACTTTTGCCTGTTCTGGCTTCTCGACTGTCTACCGATCTTTTTTTCTGGTAACTGATTATATCCTTTAAAGCCTTCTTACTGGTGTGTGTCTTGCATTTGTGTCCTGGTTCTGAGTCATGTTTTATAACAGTACAAACTGGCCAGGATGGACACAACGGACAGTGACCCGATTCGTCAGGCTCTGCGTGCTCTGGTCTGAGGGAATAGGCACAGTGCCAAGACTCAATGATGACAAACCCTTGGCAACCAGGTTTGTATGATCCTGGATAATATACAGTGCCATAAAAAAGTATTTGCCCCCTTCCTGATTTCTTATCTTTTTGCATATTTGTCACACTTGAATGTTTCAGATCATCACACAAATTTTAACATTATACAAAAGATAACCTGAGTAAATACAAAATGCAGTTTCAAAACAATGATTTTATTTATTAAGGGAAAAAAGCTCTCCAAACCTACATGACCCTATGTAAAAAAGTAATTGCACCCCCCTTGTGAAACCATGAGTTAACTGTGATTAACCACATTATTTTGAAAGCTCAGTTCAATTTCACTGACCACATGCAGACCCGATTACTGCCAGACCTGTTGAATTAATAAATCACTTAAATAGAACCTGTCCTACAAAGTGAAGTAGGCTTCAAGATCTCGAAAAGAAACATCATGCCACAATCCAAAGAAATTCAAGAACAAATGAGAAACAAAGTGATTGAAATCTATCAGTCTATTACAAAGCCATTTCTAAGGCTTTAGGACTCCAGTGAACCACGGTCAGAGCCATTATCCACAAATTGAGAAAACTTGAGGAGGTAAAAAAAAAAACCCAGAACAACATCTGAAGAACCACAGGTCTCACTTGCCTCAGTTAGAGAAAGAGACTGAGCAACAATGGCATCCATGGGAGAGCTCCAAGGCGAAAACCACTACTGACCAAAAAGAACACAAAGGCTCGGTTCACATTTGCCAAAAAACATCTTGATGATCCCCAAGACTTTTGGAAAAATATTCTGTGAACTGGAGAGACAAAAGTTGAACTTTTTGGAAGGTGTGCATCCCATTACATCTGGTATAAGAACAACACAGCATTTGATAAAAAGAACATCATAGCAGCAGTCAAACATGGTGGTGGTGGTGGTAGTGTGATGGTCTGGGGCTGCTTTGCTTCTTTAGGAAATGGAAGACTTGCTGTGATTGATGAAACCATGAATTCTGCTGTCTACCAAAAAATCCTGAAGGAGAACGTTCAGCCATCAGTTCGTGACCTCAAGCTCAAGCTCACTTGGGTTTGTGGTGTGGCCTTAAACCGGCAGTTCATGTTCAAAAACCCTCAAATGTGGCTGAGTTAAAACAATTCTGCGCAGAAGTGTGGGCCAAAAGTCCTCCACAGCATTGCGAAAGACTTGTCACCAGTTATTGCAACACTTGATTGCAGTTATTGCTGCCAAGGGTGGCACAACCAGTTATTAGGTTCAGGGGGCAATTACTTTTTTGTAGATTTGGAGAGCTTTTTTCCCTTAATAAATAAAATCATCATTTAAAAACTGCATTTTGTATTTACTCAGGTTATTTTTTTCTAATTTTAAAATTTGTGTGATGACCTGAAACATTTAAGTGTGACAAATATGCAAAAAAGTAAGACATCTGGAAGGAGGCAAATACTTTTTCATGGCACTGTAGATAAAGGTTTTTCTCCTGCGGCTGTGTTTGAAGCAATTTTCCGGTGAATTAGGAGACATAAAACCCTTTTTGATGCAGTGTGAGCTGCACTTTGAGCTGAAAGCTGCAGTTTTTCCCTCTGATCAGGCTAAGATAGCTTTTATTATTTCCCATCTCTCAGGATGCGCCGAGGCATGGGCCACAGTGGAGTGGAGCTGCTGTTCTACGTCCTGCTCCTCTATTTCAGGATTTATAAAAGCACTCAAACAGGTGTTTCAGCACACCTCGCCTGGTCGTGAGGCAGCTAGGTCTCTGTTAAAATTAAAACAAGGCAAGAAAGGGTTACTGGTAACGACATAGACTTTCACACTCTTGCGGTTAAAAGTGAATGGAACACTACAGCCTTGACAGAGGCCTTTCTTCAGGGACTTTCTGACAGTGTCTAGGACCAACTGGTGGCAGTGGACCTCCCAGAGGACCTGGAATCGCTCACTGTTCATCGCAAATCTTGCCATTCTTACCTGGGAGATAGAGGGCAAAGTTAAGGTGGCTGCTGAGGGGACAGTTCTCCCAACTGACTGTCCTACTGATAAGCTTTTTTGTTGCAGATAATCAAGAGGGCATGACATATGGTGTCATGCCCTGGGGCACCCATAAGGTGCCCATGACACCATATGTCATGGGCACCTTATGGGTGTCGTGTCACCCTGGAGCTCAAAAGACTCTATTTGTTGCGCAACAGCACTTTTGGTGGCCAAATTTGGCCAATTTTGCCAAATATGTTGCTGTATGTACCATTTGTTGTGCTAACAAGTCTTCCCACCAGAAACCCCAGGGCAAATTGAGACCTCTGCCCATCCCTAAACAGCCTTGGACTAATCTTTCTATGGACTTCGTCACCGGGATGCTCGCATCTAATGGTAACACTGTTATCTTGACAATTATAGACACACTTTCCAAATGTCTTTAAGTTTCATGGATTTCCACAGGTCATTGTTTCTGACGGCTGACCCCAGTTTGTTTCTAGATTCTGGAATGACGTCTGTAGGCTGTTGGGATCCACTGTCAGTCTGTCTTCGGGCTTTCATCCTCAACTAACAGGCAATCTGAGAGGATGAACCAGGAGCTTGAAAAAGGACTTCAGATCACGGTCTCACAGAACCCTGAAACTTGGCTGGAGAAGCTGCTTTGGGTGGAGATGGCCCATAACTCTCTTCATCTTCTCCTTCTCACATTGTTCATGGCTTTCAACCTTCTCTGTTCCCCACCTCAGACTCTGATTCCGCTGTCCCATCTGCATTGGCCTTGTTCAGATGCTGCAGGAGGGACCTGGGAGCGAGCTCACCAGATTCTCCTGAGAAACGCCAAGATCTACAAGGCTGCTGTGGATTGCAAGAAGTCGCCGGCGCCTGCTTACATCGCTGGCCAGAAGGTGTGGCTTTCTACTAGGAACCTGCCTCTTTGTGTGGACTCTAATAAGCTTGTCCCCAGGTTCATCTGACCCTTCCCCATCTCCAAGGTCATCAACCCAGTGTCTGTTCAACTCCACCTACCCTAACCAAAATCCAGGCCAAATTTTGTGAAAATTTGTTTAGTAGGTTTTGAGACATGACTGTCTAAATCAAAGTGTTGGATAAACCATGCAACATGAGATATGCCGCAATATACACTGATCAGGCATAACATTACGACCACCTGTCTAATATTGTGTTGTTTCCCCTTTAGCTTCTACCCAACAAAGTGCAATTCTCTGCATATTCTGACACCTTTCTATGAGAACCAGTGTTAACTTCTTCAGCAGTTTGAGCAACAGAATCTCGACTGTTGGATCTAACCACACGGGCCAGCCTTCACACCCTAGGTGCATCAATGAGCCTTGGCTGCCCGTGACCCTGTTCCCAGTTCATCACTGTTCCTTCCTTGGACCACTTCTAATAGATACCGACCACTGCAGACCAGGAACACTCCACAAGCTGCAGTTTTCAAGATGCTCTGACCTTGTTGTCTATCCATCACAATATGGCCCTTGTCAAACTTGCTAAAATTCTTACACTTGCCCATTTTTACTGCTTTAAACTAATAAACTTTGTCAACTTCCTGCCTAATATATCCCACAAACTAACAGGTTCCATGATAAAGAGATAATCAGTGTTATTCACTTCACCTCTCATTGGCCATGTTTGACCTGATATATGCAGTTCAAGTATTGCTGTTTATTTAACTCAAAGAATAAGGCTGCTAACATGATAAGATTAAATGATTGATTCCCCACCTTGTGATAATGTGTGTGTGAGTTGTTGTCTGTGTGTGTGTGTGTGTGTGTGTGTGTGTGTGTGTGTGTGTGTGTGTGTGTGTGTGCACATGCACCATGGCAGCCTGCATCAGCCCTCCCTCTTTAGACCATCAGTTGGCAGGAATGCCCTCTACAATACGCTCCAGTTGCTTTTCTGACTAACCTGCAATCAACAGCTCAAGTGCTTTTGTTGGGCGTTACAATCACAGTCAGCTAATGGCTCAAACACTGTTTTAGTAATCCATTAAAGGCTAATGAGCAGCCAAGTCCACAAGGCAGCCAAGGATTTAGTCCACGGTTGAGCCAAAATAAGACCCAGGGGACACATTAAGACCACCCTGATGAGAATTACATTGGAAATCTTTCACCAATTAGTTCAAGAAATAGTTATGATAAAACTCAAAAAAATTATACTAATCCGTCAAATGGTTTCAGGCTGAAAAGGCAAACAGAGCAGCCAATGAACTGGTCCCTTAAATAAGAAACACCTTAATCCAGCAGGGAAGCACTTTTATAGGTTTTCTTTTTCATTGGTCAAAGAAAAAAACACTCTGAGGAGAGAGCATGTGTTTGTTAGAACAGACAGTTAAATTGGACACAATTATACAGCAGTAAAAATTCCTAGATCAGTCCATCCTGTCCAGTGCTTGTTCTGTACTTGGCATCAGATAACAAGTGATGTTAAGTGATTATTTCCCAAAGAAATAATCACTCCTATCTGTTTAAGAGTTTGTGTCTGATTGTAAAAATGAAATCAGTTACATACTGAAAGGCAGCTTTTCATCTTATTCCTATTGCCACTGTCATAGATGGTGGATATTTTTGTCTGTATTGTTGTTGTTTACACATTAATGATTCACTGCAAACAGTGCTATTTCCTGTTTTTGTTTTCAAAAGGTTGCTATTCAGAGGACAATGCTTTGATAACAGCCCTTTTCCTTTTTCAGGCACAAAAAAACCTTGTTGATGTTTGGAGTCTATCTGTAGTCCAAAGTAGTATTAAAAAATATGCTTCAAATTTCGGCATCTGCAAGAGAAACAGTCTGTGCATGTTTAAAAAAAGTAGAGCATTTTCTGCAAACAACTGTTTCCATATTCTCCAAAATGATCTGCCACTAAATTCAGCAACTCTTTTATAGATTAAACATTCAAACTTGAGCAATAAATTTGCCCAACACTGTTGACAAACTTCTCTTGGCTTAATGTTTACCACGAAATGACCATGTTTATGTCTGCACCATCAATGCTACACTTAAAGGGAAGTCTTGGCTCAAAGTTTTTCTGAAACGTCTGTCACTGGTATTACATATATAGAGTACTGAGTAATACACATTTGCTTCCAACATTTCAATCACTCTGAGTTTTTTCTATGGTAAGGACACACCTAAAGTGCCCTATCATTGTCTCAATTTCATCTCAGTGTTTGATTTCTGCACATTGCTTTGCCCTTGTTTGTGTAAGTGTGTGTGTGTGTATATGTGTGTACTCATACCTCACTTAAGATACCAACGGCACCATGGATTTTGGCCACGTGACCCAGAAGAGCAGGGCATTGCTGTCCCACAATCCTAAGTGCTGGCAAAAAGCTGACCAGTGAGGAAGGGCTAGCCTGTGACACATCCACAAGAGCACCCAGCAGGGCCTCAGTCAGAGATTGGTCTCCGAGGTGACTGACTAACGCAGGCACCTGAGGGCTCAACATCTGAAGAGGTGAGAGGAACCAAAGATAATAAAATAAAAGCATAAGAAATGAAAGTTCAAATGTCGTTCATTATTTTGGATAAGGAGCTATCCTGTCAGCACTCAGAGAGGAGTGATGTGTTATTAATGAAGGCTGAAGGTGAGAGGAGTGACTTTGGAGCAGGATGAAGGGACTGGCAACTAATGATAAACAAAAGCTTAACTGTAGGACTGTCTGGAAACGCTGAGTGAATGAACTGAACTGAACTGCACGAGACTGGATCAGACAATGGCAAACATTGTCACCCCTCCTGCTGCTCTTTAATGAGCATGAATAATCACATTCATCAATTATGGTTATGTAATTTCAGACTTTCATATTTTGACATTTTCAGTAAGTGGATTTGGAAATGGAATTACTTTGGTAACTCCTGTGATGAGTGGAGCTACAATAACAATAGAAATATTTCAAGAATCTTTGTGGGGGGTTGAGATTAGAATAACTCCAGATGGATGGTTTTTGTCTCCCCAGTGCTTCATATGAGAGTGAGACTATCCATGTTTCAGCACCATGTGCTCTGTTTGCTGGTATGTGGTACTTTCCCCTCATGTTTAACATCAGGAGCTCAGCTCCAAATATGAAGGATTAAGGGAATTCCTACTGAGGAAAGTTGACTCTGCATTCGCTGCTCCATTTCTTCACTTCGAACTATGTTCCAGTCATATTTCTGGCATTTCCAAATGAGCCCATTACACGATATGGCCCAGTTAACTGGTAATAGGTCTGATTATGCCTGACTCACAGGCAGAAATGTTACAAAAAAGCAACACACATACTTCATTTTAAAACACGGCCAAGTTAAACACAAAACTCATGCCATAAAATGAAGGCTTGGTTTGATTTAGGTTGGTTGTTCTGTTTCTATACACTTTCACAAACCCAAGCAGTACACCTACCTCATATTGAAGTCAAATAATGACACATGACGTCCCTGGGTGACTACGCTGACTGGGTGTGGCTAACTCGTGATTTCTTGACATATTTTCTGCCACTGACAGCCGTAGTGTCCATGTCAAATTCAACAATATGATGTGTACAGTATGTGGACACCTTGCTGTAAAAAATGACCACGGTAAAGTAGGATAAATTTAGTTTATTAAAAACACACTCACCAGTGGATGTTGCTCTGCCACCATCTGAATGAGTCTAATCAGGTGTTGTTGTTCTGGAGTCTCCAGCTGTGACATCATTGCAGCGAGGTTGCCCAGCTGACCATGGATGGTGTCTGGTTGTCTGGGGTAGACTGAGGGCAGCACTCTTAACAGCATGTGGTTACCTGCAGGAGAAGGAGATGAAGAGGTGTCTGAGTCACAGGGCTACATATGAGGCAAACAGATGTTTAAAAAAATCAGAAAAGTTACTCAGTCAAGTCTTTTGATAGTTTTCATAAAACATACCTCAAAGAAAGAAAGATGATTTGATGTTTGGGAATCCATCCAATGAGAAATACTATTAAGTGAAACCCTAAATTTTAGAAACTCTTGAAGCCTGAAACCATAGTCTTAAGGATGCAGCCCTATTCTGAGTGAGGTTTCACAATGGAAGCATTTTACTTGGGTTATGGCAGCAATGTGTGCATGTCTTCATTTTGGCAAGCATGTTATCAAGCTTTATTGAGTTATCACGCTTGTAAATTGGCTCATGTATCCCACGCTGAAAATCTGGAGAACAGGAGGCTCGTCTGTTCTGTTGGCTGCCATATTTACCTTGATACAGCAAGTATTTACGTCCACAGTGGCAGAATATGTCAAAGTAATTATGTAAATCATTATATTACACTTCTAGTCCATGCCTGTCAAGTTTAAAGTTCAATTTGGCATATCTGTGGAGAAACCACCCTTGTTCATATGGAACGCTGTCAGTCCCCAGGAGAAATAGAGCTGTGACAGCAAGGAGATACTGTCAAAACACACGCGCACACCTGGTGTGAGAGCCATGTCATCCCTAACTGGAGCTGGCATGCATGTCAGCCACATGTATCCAGTGTCAAACTGCTGTAAAGCCATTCAACAACAGCCACCATTTTGAAAGTGCTATCTAAAACTAACCCTGAGTCAACCAAGACATGGCAGGCCTCAAGCATCTGACATAAAAACGCTGGCTAAAATCATGAACTATTTAAAATAAATGTTATTTTTGTACTGGGCTGTAAAAAAAGTTCTCCTATTGTAAACTGGTCATTTTAAACCAACACCACATAGTTTTTCCACCTGAATATAACATTTCTAGAGTCATTGTGATGGTACATCGCCTTACAACAGGTTGAATGACACCTCTGTCATGGTCTGAGGGTGTCTGTATCACCTTCACTGGCACTAAGTAACTTCGATGTGGATGGTAGGAACACTTCCACATTAAAAAACTACAAATTTTTACTTTTTGGACTGCTTTACGGCATACGTCACTTCCCCCTTGAGGTGAAAGCTAAACGTTGGGAAAAGGAGAATATAAAGCAGTTTATGAATTTTTAAAACAGATTTAATGAACAGAATTTAGTTTAAAGCAAATATGCACTTATTTTCCTCATGGAAATAGGAACCTCTGGCTCACACTCCTGCATAGAAGGTGGCGGTAATGCTCCTCTGACGTTGGATGCCACCCGCCATAAAACAAGAAGAAGAAGAAGAAAGCTGCATTTAGTGTTGTTATCATGGTGGATGCAGCGAAAAACCAGAAGAAAAGAAATGTTCATCGGAGGAGACAAAAAAAAGAAAGCTGAAGAGTAATAAGCTAAATGCCCGGACAGGGATAAACACTGGCCCGGCGTTCACTTGCTGGCGTGAGCTGAAAGACGAGGCAGGATGTACGACCGATGCTAATTTAGCCCTGCTACTATTGGACTTGTAAGTACATGATGATTTATTCAAATAGAAACATGATCAGACTGTACCTTATCAGTCCACATGGTTTCTTTATCTCTCAGGACGTCCTGTCGACTCGCTTCTCCTCCCTCTGTATGTCAACAAATGCACGCTGGTGTGAGGTGCTCTGTTTTACGACCGCGCAGTTACACTCAATGACCATAGAGGCCCCTAGGGAGCTAAAAAGCTGGAATCTTACTTAGTGCCGCTTTAACAAGGCGTGTATATGTTAAAAATTTCCTATTGCAGCCCTCCACACTGGACACTGAAAACTTAAGCTTTTTGTTATTCGTGCAGACTTCATTCTCAGCACTGGAAGTGTCAAGGTTGGTAACCCAATACTAACAAAAAACAAGGTGGAGGACCCAAAAGCAGATTAAACACAAAAGGCTTTATTTTAAACTAACAAAAAAGGATGGAAAGTCCAAAAACTAATTCACTCAAAGAGTCCAAAGTACAAAACAAAATCTTTAACAAAGTAACAAATCAAAATAGTGAATGAGAAGTTCAAACAAAACTACAAACTCACTGGAGAACTTGGGAGAACACTGGAGACATGGTGATGAAGGAAGACGAATGACCCAACAAAGAGAACTGAGAACACAGAGACTAAATACACAGGGGAAACATCAAGCACAGGTGAGACAATCACACAGGTGGAGGGAATCATCATCAGGGAGACAAGGAAGGGAGGGCAGGAAAACACCACAAGGAACACTAGGATTTCAAAATAAAACAGGAAACATGAGACAAGACAAAAAAAATGAACGCAAAATGGGTAACTTGACTAAAAACAAGAACAGGGTCATGAGAGAAAAAAGAAACACAAGAGGTCTAAACAAGGAACACAATATAAAATAAACTCAATAACTCAAAAAAAGCCAAATCGTGACAGGAAGTTGCTGCTTGGTTACAGCAAAATGTAAGAGATGTGTTAACGATAATGCTTATAGAGATTCATTGAGGCTAGTGTATGAGCGGTAGTCTTGGATAATTTAGAGTGAGGAAAGGACATCACATTAATGGGGGGTTTGGGGTTTGACTCATTTAGCCTTTGTTGCTCCAGACAAGGTTGTCAGACAAGAGTAGCACAGCAGAGCAGAGTGTAGAGATGATAGTACAGGGATGCTGATCACTGGGGAAAATGAGAGACTGAGTTAGAGATTTTGAGTCTGTAGGCATAACCGTATGTGATAGGTATATTTTTTACATTTTAACTTGAGCAACTAAGGAACAAGCAGAAACTGGTCAAGACTGATTGCCATTGTAAGTCCGGGGAAAGCAACTGGTAAAACATAGATCAAGCTTCATGAATGCTTGTGTCAAAGTGAATCAAAAACACAAACCCCACAAGGATAGCCGTGCATTCATTTAAGGAAGCCTTGGTAACACTGTCATGGTAATTATATCATGCAGAGAAAGACTTTTGGTTACAGGCTCACTGGTCTTAAAGTTGGGCCATACCCTTTATCTAGCACTGGTATAGCAGCATAATACATATAATATAAAAAAGTCAATTTTTTTTCATTTCACTTTCATTCTTACAAAAGCCAAGCAAACAGAGTGCATTTAAAGGCAATGAGTCATCAGTTGTGTTGGAACATCAGCTCAGAGCGACAACTAAATTGTTTATGACTCAGGAGTAATGTGCTTTCACTGCATGCTCAGAAAATGAATGAATGATATTCCTTATTAGTTAAAACTCCGCACATGTTTTTCTGTTCTTTTGTTTCCATTTCCTAATGCTAGAGGAGGATCTATATCTATAAATGTACAACCCAAAAATCAAACATGCAGTCTGTCACACTATTCATTTTTGGGTCTTCCTGTATACTGTACAACAGACAATGGATGGCAGGGTTGAAATCTGCCCAAACTTCATAACTATACGTCTCGACTTCAAAATTTCACAAAACTTCAGAACTTTACAACCAGATGCACAATTTATATTTGGTTCAGAAATGTAGCGAAATCATGCAGTATATGTCCTGCTTAAGGTAGCTTTATTTTATGCATTATGGCTATTGTATTTATTCTATATGTATAGCCCTAGTTCATAAAAAGTGTTATCATAAGGTACTTTATCATAGAGCAGGCTGAATCCATACTCTTTATTTCATAGATACACATATATGCATATTTACAAATACACATAAATATACATATATATGTATACACACGTATATATATCCAGAGTTGTATCCATCCGGGCAGAGACAAAGGGACTAAAATCACATTCGTCTCTGGTGAATATATACTTTATCAATCAATCTTTATTTATATAGCATTATATTTGATGAATATAAATTTATTCAAGGTAAGCCCATTGGAATGTGGCATCTCATTTTCAAGAGGGCTCTCATGTCTATGTGGTTGTAAAGATAGTTACTAGGGATGTAGAATTAATACAACCATGGATAGACAGATCAATCTATTATATTCCAATATTCTGCATGAGTACATCTGTGATCGAGATTAAAAGTCTGTGGGATCAGGACTTCTCCTTCTCCACGTGTTTTTGTCATTAGATTAGGCCAATTTACTTACGGTAGCAAGGCCAATGCCGAGCATAGAATCAATGCAGAATTGCTGACAATATGGCACCAAGCAGTGCTGAACAGAGCAATAACCCCAGAGTTGACCTATTTAACAATCATGTGGGAAAGGGAGCCTTACAGAGGCAGGAGATCCAACAGAGCATCTCAGACAGAGAGAATATATACACTATTGGGGGTACTGAGTATATTAAAACTAGAAAGCTTTTTGAGCATTAGTGACTGTGAAGGTACCATAGCAGTAATCAAAAATAATATATAAACCTGATATAAATTATATATTCTGCAGCCCTGAGGGTCAAAATGGACAGTCTTCAAAAGATGCAGTTGAGTCATATCAACCTTCACTGACATCTGTTTCCAATATGCTGTCAATCACCAGTGTACATTAAATAAGCATACTTCTTCTCTGTATAATACCATACAAACCATGACTTTACAGCCAAGTAATCTGATTGGCTGGAATACATTAAACATATACATACAATCAGACCAAACTGTTGATATACTGTGGTTTTCAGTAACTTGAGTGCCAACAGAATCACAGGCTTACAAAGAAAACTTGTTCTGACTGATAAATGTGAAAACCATGCTGACAAATAAATCCTGAACACATGAGGGGAAAACCACAACAGGCCCAAATGGGAGAATGGTGTTCAGTTCATCATTAACTTCTCCTCAGCATTAGCTTGTGGACAGTCTGTGTATACGTTTGTTCTTCTCACCATGAGAAGACTTGATGGCACCAAAGATTAAAAAAAAACAACTGGGATGTGTCAAACTGCCTTTTTCTTTAAAGCTGTTTGCTATGATCATGCATTTTGGTTGTTGTTTTCCTCAGAAATTACACAAAAAATCCCCTCATGGTACAACATCTGTGTTCATCAAGTAAGACTTCTTCCATTTGTTGTTAATATTCTGGCAACTGTAGTGATGCACGTAAAAAGAAAGTCAGTGCTGAAGCATGAATGGACATAACGACATTTCAAAGTGACATATAGTCTAAAAAAACCCAGAGCATTACCCAACAGCCTTTGAGTCGTGCATGCAACATCTTTGAACAATCATATTTCTAAACAAAGGCTGTTGTTCTCAAATGTAAAGTTTAAGTGAAGACATTTCAAGACTTGATAAAGCAACTCTTGTGTCCTTCAGTGAACCAGACCAAGGAGTGTAAATATTTTATACAAAAAGTACCTTTGTTGTGCAATGTTAAGATGATGAATAAGTGGTGAATCTTGGTCAATGATTGAACCTTTCAGGTTAATTTTTTAAGTTTTATACTGTAATCTTTTGGATCAGATGGTGGATGAAGAAAAAAAAAAACAAAATCAGGGAAAGAGTTTGGAAACAAGGGAAAATTGCATACTATATGCTACTCTTATTTTTATTCAATTACTTTTTACTTTCTATTCATATAATATTATTATATTTTATTGTTTGCAACTGATACTTTTTTTTTTTTTTTAACTTTTTATTTTTCAGTTTTCATTTACCATTTCAACAGAACAGCTACATACAAACTCAGAGTAGTATTGAAAAAGTAAGAAAAAATAAAATAAAATAAAATAAATAAAATATAATGGTGGGGTTGTTATTGATCAGAAATAGACAATGACAATTGTGCTAGATGGGGTCATGATAGGCCATGTCTATTGTATTCATTCCATTTTTCCCAGCGTTGATCATAAAGTCCTGCCTTCAGTCTTAGATAGTGAGTCAATTTTTCCATGGAGCTTATTTCCTCAACTATATCCAACCACTGTCGTGGTAGAGGAGGGTCACATTTCGCCCAGTTCCTTGTAATGGCTTTTTTGCATGCCATTGTCAAAACTTTGAAAAGATAGACATCTTCCTTTTGAATTATATCCACAGGCAATAGTCCAAGATACATTATTCGTGGGTCCTTGGGTATCTTATAATGTAAAATCTTTTCAAGAATCTGAGTAACACTGTCCCAGAAGATACAAATTTTTTTACAAGACCAAAAGATATGTGAGTGACTGGCATTCATCTCACCACATTGTCTCCAGCATGTCTGTTGATTACCTGATTGAATTTGAAGAATGTGGGGTGAAATAAAGAAACGAATTAAATTCTTCCAACCGAATTCTCTCCACCTTTTAGAGCCAGTAGATGAATTTTGTGTATTGCACATTGAATGCCAATCACTCTCTGACAGTTTAATATTCATTTCCAGTTCCCATTTTTGTTTTACATACAAAGAGTTCCTACCATTTTGATTTTGTAGAGCTTTTAGAGTTTAGACACAATCTTTGAAGGGGTTCGTTGATAGGCTCCAGTCAATATTTCTATTAATTTATTGCCTTCTACTGATACATTATTTTTAATTTCAGTCACAAAAAAGTTTCTTAACTGGAGATACCTATATAGGTCCCTGTTTTCTAGACCAAAATCCTTTTTCATTTTTTCAAATGTTTTAAAGGATTTCCCTACTATGAGTGTACATACAGCAGTTATTCCTCTTTCCCTCCATCTTAAAAAGGTTTCGTCCATCTCTCCAGGTTTAAACTTGGAGGATTGAGAAGGCCAAACTAAAAGTCCACTATCTCCTTCTAGTTCGTATTTTTTAAGAATCTCTGCCCAGATTTTGAGTGTACCCTCTATGATCGAGTTCTCTCCCAGAAGGGTTAGACTTTCTTTCCCCCCAAGTCTAGTTTGGGGTTGCTTTTGTCCAAGATTCAGCTCAATACATTTCCATCTGGCCTGGTATTTTTAGAGCACCAGTAGACAACCCATTTTAACTGAGATGCATAATAATATTCTCTAAAATTTGGTACCGCCAGACCCCCTTTTTCTTTATCAATTTGAAGAGTCTTAAATTCTACCCTAGGCCTGGCCCCTGCCCAGATAAACCGAGAGATCTGTTTATCCCAGTTTGTAAACTGGGATTCTGGGATTTTGACTGGGAGGGATGAGAACAGGTACAACAGCCTCGGTAAAACATTTTCACAGATTCTATTCTAGAGGTAAAATCCAGGAAAAGTGACGACCATTTTGTAAAGTTTTTTTGTAACTTGTCATTTAACATTTTGTTATTAGTTTCGTATATATTATCTATGTCTTGTGTGAGTATTACTCCTAAATATTTTATGGATTTTGCTTTCCATTTCAATTTATAATTTCGTCTAGTTAAATTAGATGGTATATAGTTAAAGGAGAGTACCTGTGTTTTTGTGATGTTCAGTTTATAGCCTGACATCTGACCAAATTTATCCATAACTGTCATAAGTTTGGGAAGAGTAGAATCAGGGGTCTGGAGGTATGTAATAATATCGTCTGCAAAGAGCCCTATTATATGTTCCTCATTTGCAATGTTAATTCCTCTGAGTTCCTTATTTTGTCTCACTGCTTGAGCCAATGGCTCTATGAATATTGCAAAAAGTGTGGGGCTGAGACAACAGCCTTGCCGAGTACCTCTAAATAGTTTAAAATTGTCTGTCAGTTGTCCATTGATTTTTATTCTGCCAACTGGATCCTTATATAAAGATTGTAAGCATTTAATGAATTGGTTATTAAAACCCAGCCTCTCGAGCACTTGATACAAAAAAGACCAGCACACTCTATCAAAAGCCTTCTCTGCGTCAAAACTAACCAATATGGCACTAAGGTGTTGTTTATTTATTTGTTCTATAATGTGAAGTGAACGTCTAATGTTGTCCTGTGTTTGTCTGCCCTTTATAAAACCTGTTTGATCTTCATTTATTAGTTTGGGCAGTAAATGTTCGATTCGTTTTGAAATTATAGGTGTGAACAACTTATAGTCAACATTTAAAATTGAGATTGGGCGGTAGGATTCACAATATTCCTTATCTTTGCCTTCTTTTGGGATGATTGTTATGACGGCTTCTTTCCATGATGGCGGTGCTACTGCTTTGGTGAGAGTCCAATTACATGATTCAAGTAATACGGGTGTAAGGTCTTCTCCATAAATTTTATAAAATTCATTCGGAAAGCCATCACTCCCTGGGCATTTATTTGCTTTAAGTTTACTAATTGTAACATCCAGTTCTTTCTTTGTAATTGGTGCAAGTAACTGTTTGTTTTGGGCTTTTCCAATTGAGGGTAAGTCCAATGACATCAAGTATGTTTTGATTTCCCCTACATCAACGTTTGCAGGTTGTGAATAAAGAGCCTCGTAATAGTCTTTAAAGATTGTTTGGATTTCTTCAGGTTTGTAAAATAGTTTTTTAGTTAAGGGGTCTCTAATCTTGTGTACTGAGTTAATTATCTGTTGGTTCCTCAAGCGTCTTGCTAAGATTTTTGATGCTTTTGGGCCAGATTCATAAAAGATTTACTTTGTGAATCTCAATTTCTTTTCTATTTCTTCATTCATCATGTTCTCTATCTCTTTTTTGGTCTCCTTTATCTGATTTGCCAGAACTTTGTCATTAACTCTTTGTCTATCTTTTTCAAGTTTCCTCAATTGTGTCTGTAGATTATCATATCTCTTTTTCCTCTCATTGTTCAGATATGCTGTTCCAGAAATAAGTCTACCTCGCATAACTGCTTTGATTGTATCCCACAGAATGGTGGGGGCTACTTCACCCTTGTTTTCCTCAATGCAATCATTGATTTCCTTTCTGATCTCATTTACTACAGACTCCTTGTTTAGAAGACCGATATTTAGTCGCCACAGTGTTTTCTTCGGATTATTATTTAATTCAACTGATAAATACATTATATTATGGTCTCATAAATCAGCTGTGCCTATTGAGCACTCTTTGACTCTATGTCTATCTGCTGTATTCATAAGGAAATAGTAAATTCTGGAGTGGACCTGGTGGGAAACAGAGTAATGAGTGTAATCTTTTTCTGATGAGTGAAGGCTTCTCCAAACGTCGTACAAAAATGTATCTTTAATCAAGACATTGAGATCTTCAGATCTCTTGATTTTGTATCTTTCTGAACTTGTGGTGTCGATTGAATAGTTTAAAATTGTGTTCCAATCTCCTGCACAAATTAAAATACCTTCTGATTCACAGGTTATTATATCAAATAAAAGATTGAAGAAATTTTTGTCACTCTCAGGTGGAACATATATATTAGCAAAGGTCACCAGAACATTATCAATTCTTCCTATAATGACAACAAATCTACCAAATCTACCTTCCTTATCCCCCTTCTCTTTAATCAACTCAAAGTTCAAGGAGTTGGAAATCAAAGTTGCGACACCTCTTTTCCGATTATTTTTACAGGAGCTGTAAAAGGATTTCAAGTATCTGAATTTTTTCAGCTTATTATGTTCTTGATTTGACATATGAGTCTCTTGTAAAAATATAACTTGTGTTCTATCCTTTTTTATTTTTGCAAACAATCTACTCCTTTTCACTGGGTTGCTTAGGCCATTTACATTTAGTGAGGAAATGCTCAATTTATGTGACCCTATCATTTAAGTTATGTCTGAAATAATAATCAATACCCCAGAAAAGTGAAAAGAAAACAAACAAACCAAGCATAAGCAGTAAGAACAGTAGCTGTAGAACACGAATAGAACACAGACCTCCAAACAAGGAGAAAAAAACCTTTGCTCCTCTCTAACTGAGACCCCGTTGGTGGGTCGGGGGTGCATCCTCTCACAAGTAGAGGGCCCTAATGGCAGGATAAGAGGCTCTTATCCTATGAGTCCAACTGATCCTGAACAGAAATGAAACAGCGACTCCCGGACTAATTTCTTAACATTTATAATCAGATTACTAAACCAACTTCACCTAGTTATAGTCCTAAATATTTACTCCAGTGTAGATGTATGCTTGACATCACGATCGTATTTACACAGCGTTACCTAACTGGAACTCCTGTAACTTGTCCTTTGCTCTCTGGGCGACAGCGGATCCTCTTTCGTGTCTTTTTGGCATCTGCTTCCACCCTAGCAGCTCCCGAAGTCGGGTCGTCGAGTTGCTCTCCTCGGCCGGTGCTGGCTCAGGCTCCTCCACAGGGAATCCTAGGCGGCCCATCTCTCGACGCGCCTCCCATGCACTGGTGTATGTTCGGGTCCCCGTGTCCCAGTGGATCCGCATGCTGGTGTATGGCGTTTGAAAACAGATTCCTTTTTCTTTAAGTGCCCTCTTTACCCCGGCGTATTCTTTGCGTTTCTTTATTACCTCAGATGCGTAGTCGTGGTCGAAGTAAAGGGTCTTATTGTGAAGCTGAATTTTCTTCTTCCTCCATGCTTCCCTCAGTATCATTTCCTTAGTTGTAAATTCCTGGAAATTGATAATGATAGGCCGTGGAGGGGCATCGGGTTGAGGTTTCTGCGCCAGCGATCGGTGAGCTCGCTGTATTTTCAGGTCCAGATCTTGTGGCAAAGGCGACTCGCTTTTCAGGAGTTTTTCAATGAACTGTGGTACTGAGTCCCCCTCTGCTTCCTCTGCTACTCCGAAAATGCGTATGTTGTTTCTCCTTGATCGTGACTCTAAATCAGTGACTTTTTGCTGAAGTGCTCTTTGCTGCTCCAGGCAGGTGCACAGCGCCTCTGTTGCCTCTGTCGCCCATCCCTCCATCTGATCCACTCGCGTCTCCACTTCACCGACTCGGTCAGATAGACTTTGCATTTCTTTCACTAGAGTGTCGAGTTTGCCATTCAGTACTTGCCCCAGTTGGGTAACTACTTGTTTGGGGCTATCGTTTTCACCTTTTAGTTCAGTTTTCAACTCTTTAATAGCCTTGATGATGTCCTCGGATGCCATGTTTGTTGCTATGTTAGCTAGGTCCGTAGCAACATTAGCTTCCTCATTTGAAGCACTTTTGTCATGAGATTTCGGCATTCTTGATGTCCCCTTCTGGCTCTTGATGTTTCTTCTCCCTCTCATTTAATCCTTTCACTGCAGATATTCGAGTTATGATGTTATTTTGTGGGGAAAATTGCGATATGTCCGGGAGCGCGTTCACTATGCGTCTACTCCAGTCCATGGTTAAACGGAAGTCCCCGCAACTGATACTTTTAAATTTCTTATCAAAAAGAAAAGCTTTTGTTTAATTATTGTTATACTTAGTGTTTAATAAATATTTTTTTCACATCACATTCATATTCATATCACACTTTCGCTTCGTATCATGTCTTTTAATGCTATGATGTCAAAATACATATTTAGTTTCTAATTCTGTAAAGCATTTTGACTTGTTTTATGTACATATGATACTTTAAAGTTCCTTGCCATTTCCAAACAGATGTTAATTGCAGAGTTTTTTTTCGTAAATACACAAAACTGGTTCAAAAAAGAAAAATACTATAAATATTAAGGCACTTGATGGTTGAATTTATTTTAGCTGACCCTCCAGATTCAAGTCCAAAACAATCAAAAATCTGCAAAAGTGGTAAAATAAAACTGGCAACTAGCCAAAGTTCCTTGCTAACTCATAAAATTCAAGGTAATATGCAAACAGTGATAATGGGAGCGGTTATCCTTTCTGTATCCAAGACCAAGACACTTATTTGGCGCTACAGGACCATGATTGACAAAGACAGCGAAGCATGGTAAGAGAAAGAGTCTTTTAATCACCCTCTATCTGATCT